>JAAAKO020020849.1:0-15088 GCA_010015015.2 Bolitophila cinerea | reverse complement strand
GCTGATCGAGTCGTTGCCTTGTTATTGCTTGGTAAACTCAGTCAGGAATACCAGCCGTTCATAATGGGCCTCACGGCTAGTGGAGCAAAGATTACGATCGAAAATGTTAAGTCCTCATCGTTACTCAGTTTGGCCCGGTTAGTAGCAAAAGGATGTGCTCAGAGATACGGTCTTGATTACTCTGAAACATACTCTCCTGTAGTTCGATACACTTCAATTCGTCTTCTTATTGCTTTAGCAGTGACACGTGGTCTTAACATTGACCAAATGGATGCGATCTCTGCATATATGGATTCGACGATGTAAGCGGACGAGGCTGCAAGTTAAAAAGGCAATGTACGATCTAAAGCAGAGTGGTAGTGATAGGCAAATGGAATAAGTGTCTGGACAATGCCTTGCAGGCTTTCGGGCTGATCAAATCAAAATTAGATCCGTGCGTCTACTACACGAAAGACGTCGATTTGATCATTTCTATATATGTGGATGACTTTCTAATTTTTTGGAAGGACTCCATTGTTCGTGATAGTCTGAAAAGAAAGCTTACGGAAAAGTTTCATATGAAGTACATGGATCGAGCCAAGACGTGCGTCGGTCTCACAATTCGATTCGAAGACGACGGCATTTCTATTGGACAATCAGTGTATGCGAAAGAAATCTTGAAACGATTCGGTATGAACGATTGTAAATCCGTAGCGACACCGTATCAAGAAGCTGTTGTTAGCTTGCTTTACCTGGTCCAAGGTAGCCGACCAGATTAAGCATTTGCGGTGACCATTCACGGCAAGGTTCATTGGATATCGCTCGGGAAGAGGCGTTCCGACAAATCACCAAACACATTAGCATTCGCTATCATTTTGTACGAGAAAAGGCACAGGACGGGACGATTTATTTAAAGTATGTTCCAACTGAAGCTAATGTAGCAGATTGTTTAACAAAAGGCGTTTGTGCAAATAAGTTGCAGTTTTGTGTCATTTATGCTCCATCATAAAACCCAAATATATTTTCTTGTAATATAATAATATTAACGTAATACTGAATTTATATTTTTATTTGTATTTTGATTTGGATTATTTAAATGTAGCAAGTTGGGGTGTTGTAACTTACAGGGCATACCACAATGGTGGCGCTAGAAGCGATTATGTTCCATTATTATAACACCTTTATCCGTTATGTATATAAAAAATGGTCACATAAGTTGAGTTATCTCCGAAGGGTTCAATAAGGCAGATTATTGATATCTAACAAAAAAATGTATAAACAATAATAAATAAAATATGTTAATACTGTTGTCGGATATTGTCGGGATTGATGTTTTTTCTGTAGATAAGCATACACAGAGTAAGACCTATATATTGCAGAAACGCAAAATTTAAAAATGAATTTTAAATAGAATTTTGGCCACAATTCCTGCAAAGTAACCCACCGTGCGACGGTTCCTGGCGATGGGGAAGAGCTCGAAAATGTATTATATGCTAAAATATTTCGCAGATAAATTATTACCTTTTTGCCATTCATGTCAATCGGGCGGTTGAATGTTATATTTGCAATGAAGCGCTGAATTGAATCGCTGTTATGGTACCTATATACATATGTAGATTATATACATATACAAGCATTTATATAAAGGAACAAACTTTTATATGCACTTTGATGCATATGTTTGATTTAAATAAAAAACGCTATATATGTATGTACTGTCTACTTTTACAAATACGGGTCAAGGTAAGTCTCTGTGTTGTAATTGAGAATAATTGCACGCATGTCTCGCCGTACTTGAACAGACGGTGCGTGCGTGGCGGTGTATGGATGCACCTAAAATGCATTCATGCATCTTAATAATATATGCGCATGCTGTGTATACGTATAAGCGCGTGTGAATCGAGTGCAGCCGTTTTGATTGTATCTGATTTATAAGATCAGCTGCTTCCCTTGATGGAGCATCCTCAAGAAATATGGCTTTCGTTTTGGGCAGTGTTTAAAAATTACACAATATAATTATGCAATAATGTATTGTGTATTAGATCCACAAATATTTTTCACATATAATAAATTTATGAAGATATTAAAAAAAAATCGACTAAAATTTAATTATTCTACTCAAAAAGTATTTTAAATACTATTATTTATTATTATTTATCAAAAATGTGGTTATAAGATCATTACTCCTTATTTTGGGTCATGGTGATCCGTGACTCTTAAACCTAATGGGTAAGGTTGTAAAACATGATGGCAAAAAATTAAAATCACTGAAATATTTTTATGTTTAAAAAATCCCAACAAACAAAAAAAAACATTGTATTCTCATTGAAAATATTTTTATTATATTTTAATATCTATTTCAATTTTAAACACGATTTTTGCATATAAAACCTTGGTTGTAAAACATTGAAATGCCTAAAATATATAATTCTAGCACTTTTAGACATTATAGAATTTTAAGAAAATGATGTTTATGTACGGGAATAGTGTTCTAAAAGGTCTAAAACGTAATATATTTTTAATGGGAATACTACTCGATGTTTAATTGTTTTAGATATGTAATATTTGATAAAATAGAACATTTGTTATGATTTTTTTATTTTAGCCTCCAAAATAAAATTTTGAAATTTTTAATTTAGTGCAGAACTGGAAGCGAAATATCCAACAATATATATTTTTTAAGTTACAAAGTATTTCTAAAGAGTACCTCTAAAAAACTTGACTAAAAACCTGGAGCTTAATTTTTTTTTTATTTATTTATTATTTTTTAGATACTCTATTGCAGATTTTTAAAATCAATCAATCAATCTCTACCAAAAATATTATTTTATAACTTCTTCTTCCATCTTCTGAAAATATTTTATTATTATATTGTTTTGTAATCTCACAATATTTATTAGAAAATATAATTGTTTTAGAAAATATTAAATTTCAAAGTAATTTTTGTGTAAGAAGACATTTTCTAAAAAAAAATCTTAAATTGTTTTCTGGACAAAAAAGAAGTATAAGACGATCCTTCTTCATCCTACTCCTTTTTAGATGTTTAAAATCATTTATTATATTTGCTGAAAAATAAGTTAGTCAAAACGAGATAAATCTTAAAGTAAGTAATACACTATCTTGACATTATGGATTTTACTAGAGCTGTCAAAAAATCCGGCAAATGGGTTAAGCGGTCTTTTTTTGGTTAACCGGTCTGTTCAAAATTAAAAGACCGGTCCAAACCATAGTTAACTTATTTCAGGTTAAAATGACCGATTTGTTTTAAAAACCGGTCCGGTTAGAAAAAAACTATCCGATTAAAAACCGTTGGTTAAAAAACGACTTTTTATCTAAAATAAGCCATAAGTTTTAAGCAAATTGTTCAATATTATTTATATAGAAGAACTGAGAAGCGGGTATTACTTGTGTTTCGAAACTAGACCCGATAAACGGGTCCGGACCCAATAAACGGGTATTAAAGTAATTTCGGATCCAGACCCGTGTTTCGGGTCCAGACCAGTTTTTGGCGGGTCCAGACCTGTTTTTCGGGTCCAGAACCAAGTACCGAGTTTCTAAAAGAAACGGGCACTAGTTTAAACCTATGGTTTGAATTTTTTATGATGGTGAATCATTGAATATCAAAAAATGAAAAGTTTTTTTTTTGTTTTTATAAAATATATATTTTTTTAATTAAACACATATGGCTGTTATACAAATTTTTATCGAATTTAATCGGGCTGCCCCTCAAATATGCTCTAATGAAACACATAAACAAAAATTGTGGTTTTTTTCAGAATTGTAAATTGATGTTTAACCCTTTACCAAAAGGGTTATTAAATATAAAACTAATTAAGGGCCTAGTAAATTAAAATTCAAAGAATTAACTCTTCGAAAATGCTGCTACAATTTAAAAATAAAATGTATCCCAAACCCTTAATATTTAGTATGGGTTAACCCATTATAAAAAAGTTTATTTCGAGAAAGGGATGAAATGTAAAATTTGAAACGGAAACGTTAAAAAAAAAAGTTCAGTTTTGCTCACTGATCACTATGTATACACATTTTTTGTGGAGGTCAAATATCATCCCTTCTTCTTCTTTATCTTCCACCCTTAGTCCGAAAACATTAATATTTGGGTGTAAAATCTAATTAATTTATTAATTTTAAAAAAAATATATTTATTTGATCTTTTTTTACATTTAAACTTTTATCGTACAAATTAAAAACACCCCTATTTATATAAAAAAAAATTATATAACAATATCAAAAAGAATAAGTTTTTTGTTTTTTATAACTGCATAATTAGATTTTACCCACAAATTATTATTGTTTGGGACAAAGGGTAGGAGATAATGGGATCTAGGACATACCATGCCGATAGTGCAGTTTTTAATATGAAGCCGTAACCGCAGCGAATAAATTCCGCCCTTGCAGTTCCAGCGAATTAATGTCAGAAAAAGCTAATCTTAATAAAGTTATTATAAAAAAAGTTTTTCTTTGTAAACTTAATTAAAACAAAAGTAATGTCATTTTGTGATCGTAAAAGAGCTAATGTCTGGTATGCTGATGACAAAAAAACAAATTCAAAAACTAAATTCCTAATAAGTTAAGACCTAGCTTCCTCAGCGTGTGCTGACTGTGAGCCTGTTTTTTGAGACGGTTCCCTGTCCCATCATCATCATCATCTTTCATGCTCAATCTTCATGTTTAACGTACGTACTGCATAACATATTATAAAATTTTCTTGTTTCCGCCAAAATAGGGGCATAATCCTTTAAAATAATAGCTACGAGTATATACGATATATATATATATATCGCCCGATCATATAAGCCAAGTGAAGTTTAAAAAAATAATAATATATAAAAATAAAATGAATTCACTTTTTCCTTGGTATAGTATAATAAGGTCTCAAAAATGATAGTGAATCAAGTCTAAAAATAAAATAAGAAAAATGTACAAAGTGTTTAAAAAAAATTTGAAAGGCTGATGATGATGAGAGAGATGTCCAGCACGTAGGCCGCTGAGTGCAACCGATGCAGATGTTTATTAAGTCTGCAGTGACCCGTGAGGATATCGCAGACCAAACTGAGGTCTTGGCGCTTGAGGTGGAGCGCCAATTTTGTGACTCTCGCACTAGGTTTCTTAAGAAACAACTTGGATGTTTCACATCTGTTTCTGGAGACCCAGTGCGCGAGCTGACTGCCACTCAACATCTCTTTTACCCACGATTTCCTGAGTGATGTCTAGTAAAGTGTACTTCACTACTATTTCCGGATAAAAGATCTGCCTGTTGGTTGACAGGATTTCTGATCGACCAGGTACCCAAACCAATCTAACAGGCGACCTACGAGATAGCTATTGTATCGCCTGCCAATAGATAAGTACCAGTTCAGATGTGAATCTAGAGGCGCTCAACAATTTAAGGGCGGGCTCGACTGTCAGAACAAATGGGCATAGGCACATCTTCTTCGCAGATGGCATATATTTCTGCTTGGAAGACCGAAACATACCCACCCAGAGAAATGGCCGTGTCACCGGTTAGGGAGAGGTTGGAATTATGTATTCCTGTGCCTGAAAGCCCCTCTTTGAGAGAACCGTTGGTGTAACACACCCTCCCAGTCGTATAATCTTCTCTTGACTGGATAGCGACTTCAAACCTCCTACCAAAATGAAAACTCGAAATAACGTAGTATGACGGCATCTTAAATTCTGGCCTAAGAGTGATGATCTCGCTCCAGATGGAGGCGTGACCGTTTAAAGAGGTTTTCCAACATCCGCTAAGAAAAAGTATTTGTGCCGCCGACCTAGCTTCTGCCTAGATGAATAGGTGGAGAGGTGGTAGGCCTAAGAGGACTTCTAGGGCAGATGTGGGACTGGTTCTCATGGCAGTTAAAATGCCGATGTAAACAAGTCGTTGGAACTTCTCTAGTTGCTTTATGGCTGATACCCTTCTCGATCTCGATACCCTAACGGTTTCACCTTCTGTATCAAAGTGGACGATTCTATGTTTTAGCATTGAATTAAATCCATCTAGTGACTTTTGGACTAACGCGATGTCCGCCCTCGCCACTAGCTTGTACAGAGCAGATTCAACTGATCTACCAGTCTGGTAGACATGCTGATTGCAGTGCAGGGAATAATCATTAAAGACCTCGTCCCTAATATATCTATCTACAATGCGTTCGAAAGACTTAATGAAGAACGATGTCATACTGATTGGTCTAAATGACTTGGTGGTTACATAGTTAAACTGCCCTGGTTTAGGGATGAACACTACGCGAAAATTCCTCCATATGTCTGGAATGTAACCGAAAGCCAAGTATCCTCTAAATATCGATAGGAGAGGTTTTTTGATAACCCCTAAGCAGTTTTGGAGAACTGCTGGGAAAATCTCATCAACTCCAGGGGCTTTGTACGGTGCAAACTTATTGATCGCCCATTCGATTATTTCACTTATAATGGAAGACGACACTTCCCAGTCTACCAGAGAGCCACCGGCAACGAAGGGGATCTCCGCTACCATAGTCCCTTCCAATGACTCGTATTCCGGGTAGTGTGCCTTCAGTAAGCAATCTGCTACTTCTTTCTTGGAAGTTTTATACGAACTATCCGGGAGCCTCAAGGATACATTTTTAACAGCCGCGTCCTTTGAGAGGTTTCTATAGAGCCTCGAAGATGGTTGGACACCCTCAATTTCTTCACCAAAGGTGCGTTTTGCTTAGAAAGGCTAGTGAATCAAGGCTTTTCTCGAATCTTAATGAAGATATATTGTCTCTGAAAGGCTAGTGAATCAAGGCTTTTGTTATTAAACGTCTTTGAATCTTGTGTACAAATTATTTTGGCGGCAAAAAAATAACTTTTAGATTCTACTGTTTTCGGAAAAATTATTAAAAGGTACTTGTGGCACTTTTTGAAGTATTCTTACCAAAAATGATAGACTCAATGAAACCATTTTTGGGGGCATTTTTACCGCTTTTAACCTATTACCGGTAATGGCGAAAGGTCTCGGTAATGGCTAAAGGTCTCGGTAATGCATGCTATAGTGATAAAAGCTTTCATGATTTACGTTTTAATTATTTATTATAATTTTGTGGACATAATATACAAAAATATATTTTTGTATTATGTAGATAATATATTATATTAAATAACCTAGATAATAAGGTTATATAATTGGGTATATACAAATACAGATATTATATACTCTTTTTTTTCGCAAGCGTTGCAGTGCCTCTTATTTTAAATGCAAATTTGTGCATTACAAACGTGGCAGGCGCGAGCTCGCGACAAGATAAAAAATGGAATAACAAAATAAAGCAAAACTCTATAAATATATGCAAAAAATATAGAGATACATAAATTATCGCTGCTCAATAGTAGTGATAATAATAATAATAACGTTTTGGACGATTTCGGTATTTTTAGAGAAAGAATTTGCATTTTGTTGTTTTATATAGCGATTGGCGCCATTTGGTAAAAATATCCAAGTGCTACCTGATAATTCTGCATATAATATATATATATATATATATATAGCCACACAGTGGGAAATATTAAACGATATTTTTAAAAGAACGTATTTCATAAAAAAACTGTTGTTTTGGATATTTAAGCTTAGATATATGGAATTAAAATACCAATAACAATGAACAGCAGTCAATATTCACAATTTTAAAAAATCTGAGTTTTCAAAAATCCGAATTTTTAAAATCCGTGTTACTATCGAAAATATTCGTACTGAAAACTCGAAGAGCAAATAAAAGTTTCTGTCATATTTTAATTAATCGTGGCTTTTTCGGATACACTTTATTTTAGATTTTTATCGGAGCACCTTTGGCCAGCGGTTTTTGTATATAATTATAAAGTACCTCTATTTTATATCTGCATTAAAGTATAATCACAGAAGCAAATTTGCAAAATTGAAAAATTGATAAAATGCTTATTGTGAAAACCGGAAATAGGAGGAATCCCAAAAAAAGACATGAAAAAAAGAAATTTTTGCTGCGTCGATTAGTTTACTGCATTATCTGTCTTACATAAATAACGATTCGTGCAAATGTTAATTGATTCATCTCTAGATTATTCCGCCACCGACCAGCTCGGCACGCGGCTTGTATTTAATCTGTTATGCTAATATGATATTATAATGTGTTTTTTTTAAACAGATAATTGTGACGTATAGATCTTGGTAGCGATTCAGTTTTTTTTTTGCAAACATTAAAAGGTTATTGTATTCATTTCAGTGGTGCAAAGGTCATGTAAAAAAATAGTAAAGTGCTCGAGAGTTGCGTAGAGTAAGCTCTCCGTTTTAAATATATAAATATATATATATATACGCTAATCAATTATGTAAATATTTATAATCATTATGTTGATAATGAATAGTATAAGAAGTATATTGCCTCGATCGGCTGCGTATAATCTTAGGTTGTGATGACGCAAGGGTCAAGGTTATTGACTCACACGGAATTGAACGGTATATTAATCAAAATCAATTTGGTGAATTACCATTTCGGAAATACATAATAATTAATTTTACTTCCGATTGAAAATTCACAAAGAAAAATTAGAGAAAAAAGAGTAAAAGCGATTACTACGGTGGATTTATTTTGAAGTGATAAGCGGCAAGGATTTATGGGAGCGGAAAGAGGTATTTGCTTTTGTTTTAAATATATTTTTAATTCGATTTGATTTATATTTTGAGATTTTATTAAAATAAACTTATTATGAAATCTGTTTTTTTATAATTTTCGAGTTTATGTTTTTTTCTTACGTGAATTTTGGGCTACTTTGTTCCCTCGGAGTTATACAGTCAGCTTTTGCAAGTTATATAGCTTGTGTCAACTGAAGAAGTTATGAAACTAGTGACTTTGAAAAATATAACATGCTAAAATGAAAATTTGCTTTGTTTACTAATGCGAATCTAGAGTTACACAAATGTTGACTCGAGTTTGAATTTCTAGAGTTACGCAAAAATTCCATCAATTTTCTAGAAAATAAGGCAAGTTGACATTTTAACTCAATAAATTCTTTTTAAAATTCAAAAATGACGATTATGATTGAAAATTGCTTATTATTTTATTTTTAAAACCATCTTGCAAACAACGTTTGATCAAACAGAAAAACTTGAGGTGAGAATTTCTAATTATTAATTGAATTTTAACCTGTAAACAAAATGTTCTGACTAAAAGAAAGTTGATGTGGGCATTTCCAATAATGTTTTCCATGGCAAGTAAAGTTATAAAGCTTCTAATCATCAATATAAAACTAAAAATGTATTACAAATATCCCCAGTTATGGCGCATAACTGGTGAAAATAGCAGGAATTGTCAATATCAGGAGTAGACATGAGTTATAATTTATTGTTAAATATCGCGAGTTATAAAAATAAATCAAGTAAACAAATCGAAATCTTTTATGTTCTGGGAAAATACCAGAGTATATCTCGTGTTATCAAACTCCGATTGAACAAATTGGACTTAGTTTTTTTATTTGAGATATTTGTTTCGTAATTTTTATTATTTGTTTATTTACAATTATTTTAAAAAATTGTCCAATTGTCCAAAAATATACATTGTTATGCATATTTATGTATTATATAAATAAATAAATCGCAAAAAATGAGTAATACGAAAATATTTTAAATGAATTTAAAGGATACCAAATATTGAGATTTTACTGTTATTATATATATAAAAAAAATATATATTGAGAATTTAGTGTTTTTTTAATTGATCAAAAATACTAGAAAAAACTGTGAATATAACCGATCCACAAAATGTGAAATCTCCAACGACAAATAACATCAACCGAAAAAGGCTCAAATTATAAAAAGTTTCGGTTATCATTTACTTAACGAGATTTTTAAAAACCTTGACCGTATTTTTTGTCGAAAGATTCAGAATCACAGAAATATTTTAGATAGATGGAGTTTGTTTTTAAATATATTAAAATATCGAAAATAAATCTCAAAGTCAATACAAAAATTTGAGATCAAATGGTATTTTTTTACCATTTTATTATATTTTTGATATTGTAAAAATCTTGATATCAAATGTAATTAAAAAATTAAAAATCTCATAATAAAATTAAATATATATTTTAAAATCTTAATTTTAAAAATTATAAAATTTAAAAAAATGACGATTTTGACTGGTTTTGTTTGAAAAATAAATAACTTTACATAATTGTAATATTTCTCGTGAATTTCGATATTTTTAATACACAAAAAAAAAACTAAAATCACAATATTTGTTTTTTTTTTACTTTTTAAATATTCTTAGCTATTTTTTTAGTTTTACTTTTAAATATTTTGAGTTTGATTTGAGCTGATGATACGTAACAAAAAAAATTAATATTTTATACGTAAAAATCGCAAGTTAAATAATTTTAAAATTATCACTGACTTTTATACATTTTATTAATATTTTTTTTAATATACGATTTTTGAAATATTTATGTTATTTTCGAAATACATTTTTAAGAGGGTTGGTTAGGGATTTTGTTACGTAATTTAAAAGGGAATGTACAATATTGTTACGATTGCGAGAGGGGGTAAAACCACGTAGTTTAGCGTTACGTGTACTAGTGCTGTCGATACCCGTCATTTTGAGAATTCGGGTACCCGGGTACAATTAGACCCGAGTACCCGGGCACCCGGTTTTAAAAAAATGTTTGTACATTTGACCCGAAAAACGGGTCTAGACCCTAAAAAAGGGCTCAGACCCGAAAAACAGGCCCAGACCCGAAAAACGGGCCCAGAACCGAAAAACGGGCTCAGACCCGGTTTTTGTTGAATGTCGAGCCCGGACCAATTCTTCAGTTCTTTATATGAATATTTTATCTTTTAATCCTCATTTTCAATATTTTTGGAACACAATTAATGTTTATTTTTTATAAAAATGATTTACGATTTAGTTTTTTGCAAATAGTTTACTTATTTTACCATTAAAAATATTTTAAAAATATTAATGGATGTTTGAAATTTCTTTCTATTTTAAAGCAAGCATTTTTTTCAGTATTCTTTATTAAATGCAACTTTCGGGCCTGGGCTCGAAAACGGGTATCTGTTGAATTTCGAGCCTGAAAAATAAAAACGAGCTCAGGCTCGGAAAACGGGCTCGGGCTCGGAAAACGAGCTTGGGCTCGAAAAACGGGCTCGGGCTCGAAAAACTGGCTCAAGCTCGGAAAACGGGCTCGGGCTCGAAAAACTGGCTCAATCTCGGAAAACGGTCTCGGACCCGATTTTTTCAATGGAACCGGGTACCCGAAATTTTTCGACAGCACTATTACGTACTATTTGGAAGGCTCCTTATTAATAATTTATAAAAAAATATCCATTAAAAAGTTTTACCACTTTTTTAGTAATCCTTTTTTATTTATTTACAAAAAAAAATATAAAATCTCAAGAAAGAACTAAAATAAAAAAAATATAAAGACAAATCCACATATAAAAAAATCTGGAACGCAAATAAGATGGTATTCTTCGTTAAATGTGTCATACAAATGAAATTTTACCTCTTTCTTTTTGATAATTACAAGAAAAAAGGATTCAAAATTTCAAATAGTAATCTGAATATTTCTCAAGAAGATGTATGTCTCGAATCCATGTTCGAAAATTTATTTCAATAATATTAAATTTATCGCTCAGCCAAATCGGGAAATTAATTTGTCCGTAGAAATTCTGCGTTCTGTCGCTAGTCTCTTGATTAGTTTACCGCTAGAAACAGACGTGGCTTTAAAATTAAGTCGACGATCACTATCCTCTTAAATGCATAAGCAAATGTCTTTTTAAAATGAGAAGGCGAAGAAGAAAACAAAAATATTGATTTGTTTATATCAGCAAGAATATACATTTTTATTTTCATTTCGATGGAATTGTTTCTTTGTTGTTAGACAAACTAATCAAGTTCTTCATGTTTGAAATGCTATTTTTAAATTAAATGTTAATATTTATAAACCCACTTATTCAGACACTTACGCGGCGCAGTCTCTTCTGACCCACAATAAATAAAACTTTGTTCATAATCAAATAAATATGAAATCATCACTCTTCTAACAAACGGCGGCTGATTGTATAAATTTATTTATTTTTTAACTCAAAATACTTCAATACTATATAGCGATAAGGCGTTGTTTAATTATTTTTTTTTCTTTGATATTTCGCGAGCAATTCGCATACAATATTTAATAAGATAAAATATAATTTCTAGATAAGGCACACACACTTTGGGGTCTAGATCAAGCCTCCTCGAGCTAGTTTTATTCACGAGCTTATAAATCTTGAATCTTTGATCGAAATATCATTCTTTTCTTTGCACTTCATAATCTAAATATTTGCACTTTATAAAACCAAAAATGTAAACCAACTCGTAAAAAATCTGCTTATCATTATTATAAATAAATTATTATTAATTAGGTACACACACCGTTTGAAACCGAGAACTGGATGCGATCCCGCAATCAGAAAACTGGTATTAGCACTTTATTATTACAAAAACACATACACACACGCAGAATGTCTCTGATATAGACAGACAGATAGACTGCACCAATTGACCAACCTCACCCAGCAAATCGAACCGACTAACTTGAGATTCGCTAAATAAATAAGACGAATTTTGACGATATTTTATATAGACCCCAGCACACGCAATATACGTGCTATTATAATCGTGTATATATGACACACTCACACACACACACACACAACATGTAATATATACTCAATATATTATATATATATATTCACAATAATAAAGTCCAGATCTTTGGATTGACTTAAAGCGGCAGTAGCAGCGCGTGCAAACGACTGGCACGTGTCTCGCATAAGATTTGTGTTTATAAGATGTAAGCAAATTATGCCAGCGGCATCTCTGACAGCTCAACCGCGATTTCGTGGATTCTCCAATGATTTGCACTTATTTTGTTGATTAATCATTTCGGATGGCGAAGTTCGGAATGATATATATATAACATATATATATACATATATTTCGAAATAACCAAATGTTTCCGTTTGCATTGATAAAATAAAATTCACACGATTCTGTTTGGACCATATACGAATTTATTATGTGAAGGGGGCGAGGTAAGGTGACCGACATGGCACTGTGAAGACATAGGTACTTTTAATAATCTATATCTTGGGTCATTCGTAGCGGTTCAGGAAGATGCGATATACATTTATTTGTGCAATTTTGGGTAGTTCACAGCAATCGACCATCATCAGGTGTTGCCCTCTTGGGTTAACAACGAAGGCAAATCGAGCCACGAGAACATCGAGTGACTCTCGACAACACAGTATCATTGGGTCATCACTCGGGATCTAAAATCAGAGCGGAACCGCAAGATATATTACTGGGCCGAATTAATCCAAATTACGAGCCTTAGAAAAGCATTACATACACTTACATTTTAAATTACCGCGCATACAAATTTTAGGTCCAACTAGAGACCTGGCGGTAGGGTGGTCCAAAAATACACAGACAAAAAAAAAGTGTATAAATAAATTTTATGTTGGTAAAAATATTTTTTTTTTTTTTTTAGAATGATTATAATAAGCGCTATAGAGTTGTGTGTTTTTTTAATATATTTTTTACTAAAACTAATTATATTATTATTTTAAGTTATATGCCATTAAGTAACAAATATTTTTTGTTTATGTTGTAATAAAAGCTGTAAAAAAATATAATTTATTTTTCGTTTTTATGTTTTATGCTTTTTAAATTTTATGAAAGATTCAATGAAGTACTTTTATCTAGACTAGTTTTGTTAAATTTAATTAAAATACAACAATATTTCCTGTAATTATAGTCATTTCTTATTTATATCGGAGATAAAATAAATAAGATGCAAATTTAAATCTGAAATTATATGTGATAATTAATTTAATTACGATCTATAATTTGGTCTATTATGACCATACATATCTTTAATCCGTTTACTTTCTCGTAACTCACCAATCATGTTTTCACTGGATGTTCTATCTCGTAATACGGTTCTCTTACTCCAGTTTTCCTTGATGGACACTACCGCGGGCTTTGTGATCATTTCCTTATTTGATTTTAAAATAAAGTTAATTCGTATTTGATTTGAATGAATCATTTTAACAACTCTATTTAACATAATCAAATGTGTTGCAAAACTTAACTGTTTTATTCCATTTTACTATATTTTAAAAATGAACTTTGTAATATATTAATTCATTATGTGTATAAGATACAGGGACGTGATATTTTGATTTCTCTTCCTTAAACTTAGACTTATTTCATTAGACTTTGGCTGACAATAATTTAATTCCACTGATTTGACTGGCACTGACAGGAGAACTAAAATTGATCTCGGTTTATAGGTAAACAGCAACTGATTTGGTGACTTCATGGTTCGTATCGTTGGCGTATTCCTGTGATGAAACAATATACATTTTTTTAAGACTGTTTTTGCAGAACCTTTATTTCTTTCAGCTAGTCCGTTTGATTGTGAATGGTATACAGGTGACTTTAAATATTCCATTACATGCCTATTGCAAAACAATTTGAACTTATACGAATTAAACGGTGGCCCATTATCCGAAACAATTTTCTGTGGTAACCCATGTACTGTAAATAGTGTTGTCAATTCATTTGTAACCCTATCAACATCAGTTTTTTCATTATTTTTATTTCTACAAATTTTTTGTATGGGCCGTTTTATTCACGACGTTCTTAAATTGCTTAGAGGCTTAAACTAATTTAGAGCCGGACTTGCTCTAGCTTAGAGCCGACATTTAGAGCGCGTTCTAAGATTTGGATTTATTGACGAGATTTAGAGCTGAGCTAGGCTCTAATGTCGAAGCTCTAACTTTAGAACCGCTCTAAATATATCCCTAGGAAATTTACAAGAATCGCAGAAATCTGACAGAGATTTGACAATAAGTTAGAGCCATCACTATTATTATTTTTGAATGTTTACATTTGACAGACACACGTACTAAAATAAAATGATCCAATGCTGCGGCACTGGATATATGGCGATGCCCCATGCCCAGAACGGCCCCATGCCCACATCGGCCCCATTATTGTCCGCTGAGTCTCTTGCGGCTGTAAATTATGGTCTGTCACCGGGAACGCAACAATGAACGTGA
>JAAAKO020020838.1:0-15094 GCA_010015015.2 Bolitophila cinerea | reverse complement strand
GTGCGCTTGCGCACGCAACCTCTTTATCTGTAAAACACTGTAGCGCAGATGTCATTAGCGTAAAATTACAATACCGCAGCTTTGATTAAGTCATGGCGCTAGTTACATATGTGCTACCTAAAGTGTTTAGCAATGGTGTCTTGGCTCAAAATTCTGCTCCTCATTGAGACCTTTGTCCTAATACCGTTTTAAGACCGTTTTTAGACCAATTTTTGCTGCCTGGGGAATAGACGCAAAATTAATAAATAAATAATTATAAAAATAAATGATAATTTTATCGATGAGACTTGTGATATTAAGACGTAATATCCACAATTGGGGAGCCCCCGGTCTTGAACTAGTACGAGAATGATGCGACGGACGAAAGATTGAAGAAATATGCAGAGAAGAGACGATAGATTTTTTTCGTGATTTTCAAGATACGGTGGAAACGTTTAATGGCGACGGCCTTCAAGATTTTCGCATTTGGCTAAATGAGTTCAAGAAAATAGCAAATCTGCTTGGTTGGACCGACTTACACAGGTGTCTGTATGTAAAACAACTTTGCAACAACGAATTTTGTGGTTAGTAATAAGTAACTCGATAACTGTACAACTCTTCGAGCAGCAATGCTATACGAATTTGCAGAAGTAAATAACAGAAAACTACAAGGATTATCTAATTGCCGTCAATAGTTTAGCAAAAACTATCGAGTTGGAAGAATCTGCAATAATTCAGACCGCAATTCGAGGAATAGAAGACGTTATATAAATATATATAATGTTACTATCAATTTTAAATAGAAATTGTTAATTATATCAACAAATGGGACCAACACTAATGCATATCTTTCAATTATCTACTTTTATATAAATCGAGAAACACTATAAACAGATCATAACTATGATTATATAATTCAGCCTGATTACATCAGGTAACTCTATATGGAAATAAAACTATTTTTAACACTGCTGTTCAGCAGATCGATAAATTTGTCAGTTCTGTTTTCTCCACTTGCGTATTTATTTTGTCAGAAAATAAACAGCACTTCACATTACATCCCTTCTGGCATCGGCCAACATTATACGTATATCAAATATACAATTCCAAGTAATTAGTCTATTTAAATCGGACAACACTGTAATTAAATACGTTTACATAATTAATCATTGTTGAATTGGGCAACACCATAATCAAATCCAATATATTGAATCATAATTATTTGTCATACCGGAGACTGTCATATCCTGTCAGAGCTACTTTTTAATATTAAATTCTAGTTAAATCAGGCACCACTATTATAATATAATAGCTATCTTTTAAATGTTCGAAATTAGAAATCCCTTTAGGGAAAAATAACAAACCACATTAAATGAACCAGTATGTAATAAGTCCATTTGAATCGGACAACTCTTCAGTAAAATGCGTATACATAATAACTCTGTCAATCGGGTAACACTAAAATCAAATCAAATATATGGAAACACAAATATATTTAACTATAATTATGTCAGAGCTAATTTTAAATAGTATACCCTAGTTAAATCAGGCAATACTTTTATGATATTAAATAAGCTACACCCTTTAAAAGAGCTAGACTGAAAATCCATTCGGGTTAGAAAAACTCTTCCTATCCAATGAAATTCTACACGAATTCTTATCCAAATTAAATTATATATAATATATTATATAATCCTAAAATATCAAATTATATCATCAAAACAATAGCTCGCCACTCAACAATCCACACAGATACACGCACACTGTTCTATGGCAGGTGTGCGTCAGATGTTTCCGAGACCCCGCTGAAAGCCTATTATACCCACATCATAAACGCCAAGCGAGGGCTCCCGCGCTTTGGCAAAGACATTGAGAAATTGCGAAATCCAGACGACATGCATGCGCAATTCGTATGTTTGTATATTATCTGGGGGCATCCCATCCAGGTCCACACACAAACAGACACAAACACACAAACCCCCCCCCCCACACACACACACACCTGTCAGTTATTATCGAATTACGGCCAGATGAGGGTTTCAGCGTTTCAGGGTACATTGCATTAATATGGTGGATATAATATGTTGTGGGGTCAGCATGCCAAATATTTGAGCGGCGCGCCACGGAGGATATGTGAAAAAGTTAAATTCAGTTTAATTCAATTTTGACATTGTCTTTGAGGAATTATGGGGAGATAAAGGGAAGATGGGAGGATGCATTGGGAGTAAAAGATGTGAAAAGAAATAACATATGTAGGCATTGATGGCATATTGAAACGGTCAAAAGATGAGTTTAGTATGAGCTTATAGAAAAGCGTAATATATCTCATCTATCCCGTATTTATCTGACTATTTCGTACATCTCTCTTGTTTATCACCGTGTATCTTGGAAATCTTGTGTATCTCTCCTATTTCGTTTATCTCGTATATCTCGTTAATTTCTTTCATTTCTTTTAGTTTAGAGATTGTTGGAAAAGCTCTCCAAAATGCGGTGGAAGCAGATCGCGGAATTATAATAAATAGATAATTTCTAAACGAACAGATATTTCCGCATTCTGGCCATACTTTAAGGATCTATAAGATCAGTTCTGGACAGGGGAGAATTTGACTTTAGGGATGTCAGAACAGATCAAAATGAGATTGAATTAAAGATATTATCTTAAGTCAAAATTAATCGAATTCATTATTATTAGATTTCAATAATGAAACTAAAGCAGAGGTTTAATTAAAAGTATGATAGACGTATTAAAAGAAATTTAATGAGTGGCGGCATGAAATAGACCCCAAAACATTTTCAGTATACAACAACAATCATGTGCTGCGCAAGCGCAGCACTCTTCTTTCATTTAACAAAAACACAAGAGAGGAAGAGAGAAAAGAGATTTTGGGAGATTTTTACAAGGTATAGTTTGCCTGTCACCTAATGAGTGATTTATAAAGCGAGTGATTGAGTTATTGAATGAGTTATTGAGTTATTAAGTTAGTGAGTGAGTGTATGAATGAGAAATAAAATATAATGAGGGATTGAGTCAGTGTATGAGTAAATGAAGGAGTGAGATTATCAGGGAGTGGATGAGTGAGTGAGTGAGTGAGTGAGTGAATGAAGGAGTGAATACGTCATTGAGGGAGTGATGAATTAGTGATTGATTGATTGATTAGGTATATGAGTTAAGGAATGTGAGAATAAATGAATGATGATAATAAGAGATGATTTCTAAACGAATGGAAATATCCGCATGCTGGCCTAAATTTAAGGATTTATATGATCAGTTGTAAACAGGAGAGAATTTTACATTAGTGATTTATCACTAAAAATCAATTAAAATTGTTGAAAGGAGATTTAATCAAAAATATTATCGTAAGAGGACAATAATCAAAATTCTCTAATTGGCTTATTCATTTAAATTTTAATTAAAAGTTTGAAAGACTTATAAAATGTACATCATTTTGGTGAGTTTAAGTGTGTTATAAAATTAGAGTTAATCTAAATGATTAAATTAGTGATTGAACGAGTCAGTGTGTGAGTGAGAGAAGCAGTGAGTGAATGAGTCATTGAAATAGTGATTGATTTAGTAACTGAATGAATGAGAGACTAAGGGTGTAAATAAGTGAGTTCTGAAATAAGTGAGAAAAAGAGACATATGAAAAAAATTAGAATGGGTGATAAAATACTAAAGAAATAAGAAATTAAATGAGGGGGGATGTTTTGGTATTGTATAATATTGATTCTAAGTTGAAAGTAAATTATAGTAAGTATATAAGTGAGAATGAGTGAGTTTATAAGTAAGTGATTGAGTAAGAGTATCAGTGAGTGGATGAGTGAGTGAGTGAGTGAGTGAATGAAAGAGTGAATGCGTCATTGAGGGAGTGATTAATAGGAAATTGTTTGATTGAGTTAGTGAATGAGCGAGGAAACGACAGAGGTATTTAGTTAGTTTTAAAATAATATAGAATTAGAGACTTATAAGGTAAATGAAGGGGGTAATTGAAGTATTATAAATCTATGATTTTAAGTTATGATTTACATACTGTATATAAAAAAAGGTAACTATTGAGTTAATGAGTGAATGAGTGAGTGAGTATATAAGAGAGAATAAATGACTTAATGAGTGAGCAAATGAGAAAGAGCATCACTCATTCACTCATTAGTAAGTAAATGATTGAGAGAAATAGTTACTAAGAGAGTGAATGAATGAGTGAATGAGCGTTTTAACTAATGAGTGACTGAGCGTTTTAACGAGTGAGTAAATTTTTGACTCGTGAGGGAATTAAAGAGTAAATTCGAAAGTGAGTGAAAAAGTGATAAAAAATACAAAATAAGCTGGGGTGATTTAGGTATTTAATTTAATTGATTTAATTTGTATTATTAAAAAAAAACGATTTCACTCACTCAATCACTAAATAAATAAGTAAGTAAATGATTGATAATGATGAATAAATGAGCGAGTAAAACAGTGAATTAATGAGTAAATGATTTAGTGAATGAGGACGTGAATGTTAGAGTATATTAGTGAAGAAATAAGCATTTGAATTAGTGATTCAATTATAAATTCAATTTATATCAAAATTTTAAATGGTTGTTTGAATTTGGTATTTAACTTTATTAGTTTAAGTTGCTAGTAAATAACTGCATATTTAAATTAGTAAATAAGTGCCTTCGGTAATAATTGAGAATGAATGAACGAAATAGTGAGGAAATGATTGAGGAAGTGTATTATTCAATTTCATTGCTTTAAGTTGTTAGGTAATGACAGAATCCGTTAATAACAAAATCTAATAAGTTTATTTCTAGAGATTTTTTAGTGTCATTACCCTTGAGTTAATTGTTTGATTGGTACTTCGATTAATATAGTTTTTTAAATTATCTAAGACCGAGGCCGAGGCCATTTGAAAAGTCACGCTTTAAAAAATATATATTTGGGGGCATCAAAAATGAATGCTGGCTAAAAAATAACAGCTTTTGTTAAAAAATTCTTCATAGCACTGAGCCTAATTTAATAAAAAAAAACAAAGAAATTGGAGGTTCATATAGTAAATATTATTAATTTAACATCATCCCCCCCATAACTCAAATAGAAACACATCTTATCTTGTTTTTGCACCTGTTGCTGTTGTATAAATTGTCAAAAACCTTTTTTAAAATATAGATATTATTAATTACCAATCATTAATACTAAACAACCCCACCCAAAATTAAACCTCTTCTTCAAACGATTTGTAACTAAAAATTTATCAACTTCCCCCTTCTCCTCAAGGGTGTAAAATACCGCACAACGATATTACCGTCTCCAACCCCTACGGCAGTAATATCTCTTCTAAAGGAACGCCTAAATGCCTAAATGGGACTCTCTCTCTCTCTATTTTAATCCATTTTTCTCGATTTCATACCTACAAAAAATCATACAATTATAAAAAAACACAAATCAATTTCAGTTCTAGAACAATATTATCTTTATTTGCTATATTATATATTGCTTATTTATTTCACAATTTCTTTGGCTTACTTTATAAAGCTTTATCTCTTTCGCCTAACTCGCGTCGTCTCAGACAACGCGTCCGCGCCTATATCTCATTTGTATCTTCTGTCTTGCTCTCTCTCTCTCGTACGCGCGTCGGCCGTCTCGTCATTATATGATAAAATTTAAAAACACATTGTCATCGCTAAATTGTTTGCTTTTGTTTGTTTTGTTTTGTTTGTTTGTTTGTTTGTTTGTTTGGTTTGTTTGTCGAGCAACATACTCACATATGCTTACTGCTTATTATACATTACAAATATACTATTTTATATATTACATTTCTATATAGTTTTAACGGTAATTACGTTCTATTTATAATATATATATGGACACTTATAAAATGTATTAAGGCACACACCAGTCGCACGTGCGAGCGCGCGCACAATCGCCCCGGTCTCGATGCCTGGGTGTCCACAATCTACCCACCCGCTGATGCAGGTGGCCAGGACATGCAGCAGGACATCGGTATGGCAGAGCGCGAAGACGCACGCACGCTTGCCTACACATGCGCACACAGTAGTTCTATACAATTCTATACACGACAGGAAATATACATAATAATATATTCTATATAGGATCGCGCAAGAGTCACTGCTCAAAACTTATAAAGGGTACGCACCCTGGGACACGCACAGTGGACAGCCGTTGCATGCGGACTGCGCCGGAGCGGTGTTGTGTCCATGCGATCACGAGCACGTGGCGCACAAACAATATGGCGCCTGCACAGCTACACTCTGCGTGTGTTGCATCACAAAAAGAGGCACGGCGCCGGCGCCGCCACGTAGTGGACGCGGTCATTTCTTTTATGGTTAAAAACTTCCACGCACAAAACGCTCTTTCTTTTTGTGTGGTGTGAAAAAACTACGGAGCGGTTCGGCCGCTTACCGGGGGTGGAACACACGCAACGCTTATGTGATGACGAACGCGTATACAGTGGCTGCCACAATGGTGGCGAGCAGGAGCCGAACGGAGCTGGGTGCCGTCGACAGGGATGCCGTGCTGAGGCTCATCGATTCCACTTCGGTGTTGTCGACGGCGTTCTTGCGACGCGTTGCCATCTCGGTCACGTAGATGTTCTTGCTGTCATGGAATGTTGTTGTGTAATCGGTGGACAGGGTGGCTCCACCGCGTGGATGACACGTGCTGACCACGGGTGCCCGCCAGTACTTGGTGAGCGTTGGACTGAAGCGCTCGAGGTTGTCGGTGCCCTGGAAAAGAGGAAACAGAGATTTAGATTAGTAATATTTTTTTATTTTAAATACGTTATATACGTTAAAAATGCATATAGAAAAAAAATCTATCAATATAAACAGTCCTTATTGCCCTCAAAAACAGACAAAAAGTCTCAACCCTAGCTATTCTAAAAAAGAAGGAAAAAAACTTACCGGAAGCACCACATTCTTGGCATCAATGCAAATCGGCCGGAACGATCCGCTGCGCGTCACCTTCTGGAATGCATCGAACTCATTCTCCCAATCGTAGCTCACCAATCTCGATTCGAGCGTCATACCCGCCAGTTCTGGCGGTGATGCAATAAGAACAGGATTTGAGTTCATGGCCAGCTCATTGATGCCCAGCGAGTGTAACACCGTCGGCAGGCTTGGCAACGAGTGGCACGTGGTGAGCTTCTTCTGGCGCGGATAGTACACCACGAACGCATTGCAGCTCTCCTCGCGTGTCGTCAGGCCGCCCAATGTGATTGCCTCCCTAGTGGAACTGTTATACGTGCACTCCACCACGATTCGATCGCCGGGCAGCACCTTGGCGGCCGGTATCACTTTGCGATACTCTGAGTAGCCAGCGTGAACGTTGCCATCGTACGAAATCGGAAGCAATTCCTCGTGTTTGCGAATCTGCGTGCGAGAGAAAAACAGGGAGAATAGGAAAATCAGAAAAATATATAAAAATGGGAGAGTAGGGGATGGAGGGTGGTGTTAGCCAACAACACAACACATACCTGACGCAGTTTCACTTCTTTGCCGATATTGTGTGTTTGCATTATCACAGCAAATATTGATATGCCCTGCGGTGGAAAGCTCTTTTTCGTGCAGTCGTCAATACAGTGTCCCTCTGAAATTACTTTTTCGTGGCCCGGAGGAATGATGTGCCGCCAATTGGGATCCATACCTATATAGAGAGAGATAGAATAATAGAGGATGAGATGTGGAAAAAAATACGAATGTTGAAATTGGATTTGCACTGGGAATGGCTTTATTAAATTGACATTTGAACTATATACGTATGTATAGCTAGCTTTATCCAGCTAGCTACTATAATATATCTACTATATGTTATTCCCAGTGATTCTGTTGGGGAGTCATTGTAATTTCTGTGTGTGAGTGTCTGTATGTCTGTCTGTCTGTGTGTCAGTGTATATGTATTTTGTTTGTCTTCTGTTGTTGACTGTTAAACGGCAAATACGATAAAAGTTCTGTGTGTGCTGAGCACCGCCATAAGCCACCCCGGCGACGCCGACGCTCCACGTCCTACCTCAGCTCGACTCTCGACAATAAATTGACGTTATCCTCTTATTTCAATACACACACACACACAAGTACACAGTAGACAGAATACGAGAGAGCGACAGAGAAAGAAATAGAGAATACACAAATAACAATTTAATGGCAGTGCAACCAACATTTACTTTATACCGGTTTAGGCGGTGTGGGTGCGAGGGGTGGCACACGAGGGTGGTCGTTTTCTCCGGTGGCTTATATATTATATATACATATAGTTTTACTTCGATGGGAAATACGAAGAAATTAAATTACTTACCGACAGACAGAACGCCGGCATCGTGCTTTCGCAATGTTTGCGTGTAGTACAGTTTCAGACCGGAATTGTCGACCACCGGACCCATTTTCAAGGCGTCCAGATCAGTGGCGACATCGGGATTATTGTAGTGCGTTTCCATTAGATAGAAGCGCTCGTTGGACGAGTCCAGCGGGAAGCCAGCCTCTGGTGGAAATGTGAAACCCTATGGAGGAGAAAAGATAGAAAACATTTGTGAGTATATTGATTTGTGAAGATTGAGGGTTCTATTTTCTAAATTATCGTTGACAAGCAGGGATTCCTTTTGCTTCCAATGCAGATAATTAATATTATGTTTCAATAAAAGTGTCTACTTGAGAGCCACAAAATATATCAATAAATAATATTATGTATATATTTACCTCAGATCCTCGTGTCCATGATGCCACGACTGCATTGCATGGAACTGTCGGATTGTTCCGGTTAAAGCACGGCCGACCATTTTCACGAGCCATCGCCTCCAGTCTAGGCGTCGAGCCTTGACACTCGTACAAAATGATGTGCTGCAAGAACTGCTTGCTCTTCTCGGACTCGAACACGGGTTCGTACTGTAAAACAGGAATTTTTTTAATTACTAAATCTGCATATTTTACTCAGAGGACATGCGCTCGAAAGTCGTCTCTCTCTCTCTCTCTAACTCTCTCGTCAAAAACCAAACAAACACAAAAACTCACCTTAATCAAATGCTGCTTCTGTCGGAACTGCTGCATCTCGAAGACATTACACCAGTACAGTGTGTCATCGTCCTGCGGTAGTTTGACGTCCTGATTACGAATCTCGAGTGTTTGCACGTACCGGCTGGGATCCTGGTTGCGTGGCTCGTCGTGCGGTCGCTGGGTCAACGTTAATGGTATGTATCCCTGGAATGCTGCCTGTGGATTGGGCAGGCTGCCGGGAACCACCGAACCGTGCACTGGGTCATCATGATGGTACATGTAGATTATGCGCATTGTGTCATTCTACAAGGACGAGTGAAAGAGAAACGAGGCGTGTGATGAGTATATGTATATACGTGGTAGTTTTTATTAGAGTGGATGGGGGTGGTCTGTGTGTATAAATGTTATTGCATGCGGTACTGCCAGCGTGCTCTTGTAATTCAATTGCATCGCGCAACAAACATACTAAATAAATATAATTAGGGCACTCGGCAGAGCGTGAAAATGGATTCTACATAATTGGAACATTATTCTGTATACGTAATATATAATTTATATTAATTTGAAATACGTTTCGGTTTCTGCACCATAATGCGGACAATGGCGTGAGTCCGTGCAGGAGCAAGCTTTTAAATTGGCCAGGTGTGGAACCAATCAACTGCGTGAGCACGAGTGGGTGCCGCACTCCAGACACTCCACACACTCCACAAATCGGTATAGAGTTCGAGATGCGTTTTATTGCGCCAGAGTTTCTTCATAGAAACACACACAAGTATAACTAGGGATTTACTATATATAGATGGTGTATTGTACTCGGAAAACTCACTGCGGACAGCCAGAGTACATACGTACAATAGCCGCCATCGGGTTTAGAGCTTATAAGCCGATATTGCCAATAACCAATGTCCGAGTTCATGGTGCCATTACCCACTCAGGTGCAGAGTGCATTTGTTTGTATACAAACATGCTTTCTATGTAATATATAGTATATATATATACATACTTATCGATAACGTATACAAAAACACGCGCTATAACAACAACAACTACAACAACAACTCCAACAACAAACAGCACGCCGCCGAACCGTATTCGAATACTCACCGTGATGGGAATATCATGGGAAGTATCACATGTGTCCAATTTCCGTCTAAATCGCATTACTGTGTGCGTTACATTCTCGTAGCCCAGCAGCAGCACGTAGTCCTGCGAGGGATCAACAAACGGCTCTCCGTTGCCGTTTTTCTTGATATGGCGGTCCTGCAAACGAAACAGAAAAAAAATCATTGTAAATAGGATTGTTTTTGGGCAGCTTTTTTTGATCGATATTATATACTAATTGAATGTTTTTGGGTGTGTGCGGGGGTGGAGGAGGGATTTAGTGATGTGGAAAGAGTTTCAAGGGAAAAATGGTGTATTAATGTTTTATATGTTTTTTGTATGCGTTTTCTGAATGGATGCAAAACACCGATTTTACAGAGAGAAAGAACAAGAATTATGGATTGAAGATTTTATTGGTATAAAGTATTTGATTTTTAATGTGAAATCTATTTACAGGATAAAAATGCACAGATTCAATAAATCCAAAAAAAAAAAAATGTGGTTTTCTTACTTGTTTATTGCCTAATTGATTCATAATTCATGCTAAAAACATTTTTTTAGTACATTTTTTATGGTAACAAAATAATTATTTCATGGTTAACAAAAAAATATCTTTTGTTAACATGACAATTTTTTGTTACTATTAATAAATAATTTTTACCAAGATTTTTTAATATTGGTAAACATATTTTTTTATTGTAACAAAAATTATTTCATGATAAAAAATAAATTAGTAAACATATTTTTTGAATTGATCTTTTTATATTTTTCTAATCGAAAATCCCATATTTAATAAATGAAAATAAACAGTTATTTGAGATGAACATCAACATAGTTGTCATTTTTATCGTTTAAAAAAAATTGTGAAAAAATGTTTTTTTTTTATATATTTCCATTAAAAATTCCATTTCTGCCGATCTCAAAAACACAAATGATTCTAAATGATTCCCTCTACAATTTCCAGATGGTGCTGTACCGATACACTGTCACTGTCATATTCCACAGCCACATGACCCCATTTTTCGTATCTAGAAACCCATCATTGCAATATATTATAATATTCTGAACGGCCTATTGACAATCACACACATTATATATGATTATATTGTCCTTATTCTTGGCATAACGGTATAAAACGTGTGCAAACGTGCACAGCCGCACGCAGCCGGTCCAATCATGCGCGCATTCCTCTTCTCGTGATGATGCTCGACGAAAGGTCTCTAAGATCAAGACGAGAGCGCGCGCACTCGCGCGCATTTGTGTATTATATATTTGACAATATTGACGCACCGGACAAGAATATTAATCACATTGCAACGCAAGGCGCGCGCGCGCGCGCTGGCCGTGAATTGCGGTCACAAGAATGCACACACAAGATCTTCTTAGCATCTTGGTGGTGCGTCTTCGTCTCTTTTGTAATGTTTATAAGTACCTTTCTGTCGCATCGCATCGCGTCGTTTGCGGTACCGCGTCGTGCATGTTATTTATCTGATGCCGTGCGCAAACGCACCAACACACACACACACACTGAACTGCGCGCTCGTATCTCAACAATAAATAATATTTTATCGTTTCTTTAAGAAAGTGTGTATGTGTGTGAGTGTGTGTAGACGTCAAGCGCATAGATTTATCGCAACGCAACGAGCTTTTGGAATAGAAGCATACATGTATAGTAGTTTACGTGTTATGTATATATGCTGTGCGTGTGTGAGTGCGCGACAGTATACCGTTAAACCGCGTGTGTATGTGTGTTTGTAATATAAATATTACTGACCGAGCACAAACGCGCATTTACGGTACATTTGCAATTGAATTATTATTCTTCTTCTTGACGCGCCCGAGCGTCTTATTAAACACAATCTTGTGTGCGTTCATAATTGCGCGCAATACCGCACGTAATTAAGACGGTGCGGCGCGGGCGCAGCTCCATTTTCTTATATATGCTATTTAGTATTTACTTGCTATGAGAAAAACGAAGATAATATGCCACCACACCGTCGACGACGCCACGACCGACGCCAGGGTACCAGGACTAAAGGAAGCGGCTGCCTCGTGCCCAGGTTAAGCATTTACATATCGCATTATAATTTTGAAGAATTAAACGCAATCCCTTTTGTGTGCGCGCAATAAGCTCTCACGTGTCGTAACCACCCACGCACGCCCGCCACCCTTACTGCTGCGGAAATGCGCAAAGTTTCTCTTCGTTTCAGTATAAAAGGAAAGCGTAATTAAAGCTTAAACTATAACATAAACTTTCTCACGTTGCCGGTGCAGTGTTGCAGTGTTGCAGCGGTGCACCGTGGTGTCGACGGTCGAGAGTTTCACGGATGCACGCGTTCGCAAAGCCCCTCAAACGACATAAACCCCACCGACTGCTTCCACACACACATATACACACATTATAAAAATGATATTCTCACCTCAGAAACATGCACGCACACACACACACACGGACACGAGCGGGGCAGGGGGAGTGTACTTACTCCGTGTATATAAGCTCTATACCATCAGGTGCTTTTGGTGCTTCTTACACGAAGGCAAAAGTACTGGAAAAGATACTCGAAAATTTGCATTACAAAAAATGCAATTGCACGCGGGTGCAAGGCGTGCGCATAAGCTTTTACCTGTGAACGCTCACGTACCAGATTCTATTTCTATATATATATACACTGAATAAGGGTGAAAAATGCATATATATATACCTACTTTAAACCGAGCTATAAACTACTCGAAACGCTGCTCTATATATACATAAATATATACGTTCATATATATTTTCATACGCGCTCACGATTATATCTTTTAATTCGTTGAAATTAAATTATGAAAATTTATGGCGAGCGCCTCGACTTTTAATACCGACGCTGCGGCGCGCGGCGCTCGCATTTTGCGTCTACATCATATATATATATATATATAAATTCACGCACAGCGCACGCGCGCGCTTTTTTTAATTGCGCTTTAATACAAAATAATAAAGAAAAAAAGAAAAAAGCCGAAGCTTTTTGTGCGCGGGAGAACGAGCGCTCGATGCGCGCGCTTTAGACTGCGTGGGTGCAAAAGAAAATTTACATATATTATTTTAAGGGCACGAGCTTCAGAGAGAAAGAATTTAGTGTGGAGGTCGGTTGCGACGCATAATTTATGAAACCGTTTCACTCAGACGTGCGCGCGATGCTATTTATCACTGTACACACATTTTAATGTAGCCGAGCAGGAGGTGGCTGGGGACGAAGGGGGATTGTAGTGATGACGCACGCCGAAACTATGTACACAATTATGCTGGTCAAGGTTTTTCAGGTGGCGTGGTAATAGCTAGTCATACCTATTTGAGGTGGATTGATTTTATAAATTCAGATATAATCATAAATATAATTATATCCGGTTCGATGGAACAAATTTGGTTATATTTAAAGATAATAATATTGAAAAATTGAAAAGCTATAATTTTTATATTTTTCATAATTGAATAATTATTTATAATAAAAGGTACTTAAAACATTTTTTTAGGGTTAAGGCTAGTTCAGCTAATTTAGCTATTTAGGTCTTCGATTTTTTTGTTTAATGAAATTTAATGAAAAAAATCTGCAAGCGGACTTCTTTTAAAATAGAAAATATAATTAAAAATAGGTAATTATACTTTTTTTCTGTAAAAGAAGACCGGAGATTCGAATCGACTAATTATTCTCTTTAAGAAAACAAAGGAAACAAAATTAAGAAACAATCATTTTTAAAAAGAAAAATCATAGAGGTTTTTCGAAAGACCCTTTTAGATAAAAAAACTGATATCCTACTAAAAATCTGAAATTATTGGAAATTAAATTTTCAGAATTAATTAAAGGTAGTAAAAACATTTAGGTGAAATACTGAGATCCGACTTGAACGACCAATTATTGATTTTTTATATACAAAAAAAATATTTATTTCCTGTAAAAAGAAGCAATAATCAGGATAAGGGAAATAGCAAAAAGCTTGCTAGATGGCGTATTTTAACGTCTAAGATAAAAGATAAGTTACATTTTGCTGGCAATCTGAGATCAATTATATCATTTCTTTAAGCTTATGCACAAATTCTAACACAAAATCGATGAAAATTATTAAACGTACATTTAGTAGTACATCTGAGATATATTTCGAAGGAACTTTTAGAGTTCTTGGATGAATACAAAGATAGAACAACAGTTTCCACGATTATTTATTCTGTAAAAAGTATAACAGCAGGAAATCCAGTTCGAAGGACCATCTGTTTTCTGAATGAATAAACTGAAATCTGTTTGGTCAAAAATACAAATAATTTAAATATTTATATACTTTTTTGGGTTTATTATTATTAAATTTGAGATTATCGGTTTTGAAATAATCGCTTTTGTGATTTTCGCTTTTGAAATAATCGATTTTGAGATTATCGGTATTTAATACTATAAGCATTTCATTAAAAAGTTATAAGTTATCAACCAGACCGCATTTCAAGATGAATATTAGCAGAAATTAAAACTGAGACTCGCTTCGATGCCCCGATACTTTTTTTATAAACATAAGATAGAACTGAGATCCAGCTCGCGGAACCAAAAATGTTTTAAAATAATAATATGGTAAAGACAATCTTTCTTTGATAACACAAAAAGACTGAAATCTGGTTAGACCATAATCTCATCATATCTAACGAGTGTCGGTTGAAAGGACCATTTCTTTAATGGACAACTATTTTTAATAAATTCATTTGGTAATAGTCCTTCTAGCCGCAGTTATTATACATAAAATATGTTTACATTAAAGAAAGGATGCCTACAGTTTAATGAAAATTACAAATGGAATTGCGATCCGGTTCAGAGGACCATTTTTGACGTTTTCGAAAAGTCAATATTTTACTTGAAAGGATTTCAAATTTAGGGTTGAAGAAATGGAAATCGGACCGAATCGGATCGTAAGACAAGTTTAACAGAAAAATAAAAAAAGTAAATTATATTTTAATTAATTTATCTCCTGAAAAACTATGCGCACCGGTGAGCTTTAAATGCCCGCCCAAAGTTCG
>JAAAKO020020827.1:0-15101 GCA_010015015.2 Bolitophila cinerea | reverse complement strand
TAATAATGGCATTGCTAAAGAAGCTTAATAAAGAAGAGAAATTAGTGGTGGATATCCAACCTAGTTGAGATGACTTCACCCTAATAACTCTGTTTTATATAACAAATTATAATAATCAGTATCTGGTTTACCGAGCTGCTCGTTAATTCTTTAAAAGTATAGATGATAAAAATTTCTAAATTTTTTAATATTTCTTTATTAAAACCACCCTTAAAAATAAAAAAAAATAAGGTAACTAAACTTTTATATCATATCATATCATGAACGTCTTTTTTAATAGAGCCTTTTTGTATGAAAATATAATTTTAAATATTTATATACAATTTACGATGAAGGATTAATTGAGCGGGATTTTGCAAGCACCATTTGTTGCAAAGTACAAATTACACATTAGTTCACAAAGACGTAAAGATAAGCTATTTTCCGGGGAAATGATACTATTTCCAAATCGTTGTTTTTACCGACTTTCATTTAATTGCAAAGTTTTGTCCAAATCGTTAAAACTGTTCTTGAGAACAGAAAACATAGTTACAACGACGGCTTGCTCATTTAAGAAGATGTAATTAATTCATTATTTCCTATTCCTTATATATCACATTAAAAACCCCAGTATCAAAACCCGTATATACACAATTTTATGTATAAATAAAAAAAGCTCGCATATGAATTTTAAATGCTTTCGATTTAATGTGCATCCGCATTTTCCTTGTACTCGCTTGCAATGACGAAGGCCATTGCCACGCTTATCCCGATTAATTTATTTGTTGTTTTAAGGTGTTAAGAGCCAACGATTCCTCCGCATAAAATCTTCATCCAAAGCTATATATATATAATATATACAGTATATATATATATATATGTTAAATGCGAATATACTATATACAAAATAACAATAATAATCTTTGAAGTATTTGCGCAGCGGGCAGCAAGAAATCGGCATGTACATTTTTTTCCGAGTGCACTTTGGCACATGGCAAACTCGCGATGGTGACGGCTTTACGACATAATATTTATATGATGTTTTGGCATAAGATCTGCTTCATCTAGAAAAGTGTTTTCTTTAACAATATTTACATTCAATATTTTGCGGGGTATATTCATAGATCTTTTCAAACACGTAAATGTGACAAGCGGATCTTATACTTCTATACATGCTATATGATTAGATGTTTATAGTATATATAGGAGTATATTTTTTGTCTGCACGTGCGTCAACTTGTCAGCACTGTCCACTGTATAACAACAAATTGAGTACCGTGTTTTTTTTTAAATTTATTTAATTTATCAGTGTGTTTGTTACCTAAATACGACATGCAGCGATGGCGCTAGCAGTCTGGTCTGGCTCGACCTCCACCATTAGACTATTGAAAAAACGTAGACCATCCAATGAAAGATTTCCGCCTTTACTCATTTCATATGTAGAAAATAGAAACCCGTGTAATTTTTTTTGTTGACTTTTATTACGAGCGAATGACATTGCTCCCGCTTAAACGGTTATCCGGTGTCACCAATATATTATTTTTTATGATCTGCCCCACGACAAGCATGCGTTGCCGTTAAATGCGCACTGAGAGATTTTCTTGGTCAATACAATAATAATTGTTGGCTATAAGAATATGTTAGTAAAATACGTTGGGTGGTGAGATGACAACGCAGGCGCCTTATATTTTCGCAGACACGTTTCACATATGTGCGCGTTTTAAACACATAAAATAAATGAATAATTTCAACGACAACCACGTTAAATGCTGCAACTTATAACACAGTTTTTTTTTACTGCTTAAAAAATATTAAAAATAAATATACGATATTATTTCGGGCACTGGCGCTATCTTCAAATAGACTTATAAGCCGGAGGCGACGATGAGTGGCGCGTGCGTGTTTTACATAAAAAAACGACCGGAGCAACGCTGATGACAAATTGCGGCGACTCTCTGCTCTCGACGTCGGACAGCCGAACGAATTGTGCGCTAATTTTATTGTATTTTAATAAAAACAATTTTGTATCATTGTTTTTTTATGTTTCGGCCCGAGTGTGTGTGTGTGTTTATGTGACGTTATTTCGTGTAGTAGAAAATATGTTGTTTTTCATGTTAATTTATATAATGCGCAAAAGAGAGCATGAATGAATTTCTTGTAGAGATCCAAATAATTTTGACATATTGCTATCTACTCAGCGTGCCTTGAATTTTACGCACATTAAGTTAAGAACAATGTTGTTACGATATAAACTCACCTATTTCAGCCTATTTCAGAATTAATATTTAAGAACAAATTTGAAATTGTTCTTATGAATTATTATGAAACTTAGGAAAAAATATTCTTTTTTATTTAAACCACTACTATATATTTTTTAATTACATAGAATAGTGATAACATTTTTTTGTGTGTTGTTTTTTTTTTTTTTGCTGAAAATAAAATTAATATAATTTGAATTGCATTATTAGGTAGAAAATGTCATTAATATTAATTATGGAATTCAAAAATTATTATGTTTTTTATTTAAACATATTTAAAAAATCAGGTGTGACAAAAACTGTGGGTCTTTAAAAGCAAAAAACTAGAAAAAATATTTGCGATTTACGGACTGTTCATAGAAAACAATTTAACGATTAACAATTTGTAGAAAATAATTCGTAGAAAACAATTCGCCAAAAAACAATTCATCGGAAAACAATTCGTCGCAAATAATTTGTCAAAAAGAATTTGTAGAATATAGTGATGTGGAATAGTACTCTATATGATCAAAACTTTTTTTATTTTTCAGGAAGAAAACCCTTGAAAATGGGGTGGAATGGAAAAGATGTGAAATAGTTCTCTATGACGAATATTGAATAATTTTGATAGAAAAAACAACCCTAGAATATTGCGAAATGATGGATGTTGAGAAAAACTCAATGACCAACACCTTTTTGTTATTTTTTCGAAAACAACCCTTGAAAATGGCGGAGTGTCATAGAACTATAAGACCAACACAATTTTTCATATTTTTTTCGAAGAATTGTTATTCGATAAATTGATTTTCGATGAATTATGGTTCGATCAATTGTTATTTAATGAATGATTTTTAATGAATTGTTTTTCGATTAATTGTTATTCGATGAATTGATATTCGATGAATATTTTATGAATATTTATTTGATGAAATGTATTCTACGAATTATTTTCTACAAATTTTATTTCTATGAACTGTTTTGAAAGTATTGACTGGATACGATTATGGCAACATAATGGCTGTACCACTGGTGACCATATATACCAATATAATACCGAAGAAAAACAAAATCAGGCTCAGATATTACATCCTTCCAGTGATAACTATCAAACATCTAATTATTAGTTTATGCACTTAAAGTTACACAATTTGTAGTGTTGAACAATTCTAAACGTTTAAGACTATACCAATATAAACAAGCTTTCGAGTTGGACCTAACGTTTCGCCGGAACGAGTCTCGCGAGATGTTAAAGTCAAACAAGCTGGAAAAACGGTTAAAAGACTCGGCCATATTATTTATTAGTTCTGCTTAAATTAAACTAGTGACACTGCTTCATCCGAAATGTAAACATTTTTTTTTAAAAAACAAACATTTCGCTTATGTCCTTGATATCAGAAGCTTTCACATCGTCATACGTCATCATCGTCTTTTTCATAGTGTCCACGTGGATCACTAGACAGGTCGTTCTGAGTTTTCCTGAGGTATTCATCGTAGAGCCCACTTTGTAACGATGTGAATCTACATCTCAGACTAGCATACTTCGAATGTTCAGTTGCACTATTTGTCCGCATGTACCGTTTCCACGCTTTCGTCTTCAAGTTTTTAACCTTCAAGAGCAAACGATTGAACCAGACTAGACGCTTAGTGTGTCGCACTGTCTTCAATGGGACAAACAGATAAAAGCCACTATATACTATAGCATAAAATCTATCAACCGCTTCTCCAACTCCGCTGCAAGGGTTAAACCCCCTGCCCCAATCGGTGGACAGAATGTGACTATTTAATGAATCAAAATTTGCCCGCTTGAAGTCAAACACCTTTACAGGTGAACTGGGTCTTGCGACGCTTCCCATATCCAAACTTTAATTGGAACGTGGTAGGCATCCACTCTACTCAACGGTACAGTACACTTTTAACAATTTTAATATATGTATATTTTTTTAACAAAAAAGATTTTCTCTTAATCTTGGAATTTTAATTTATCTGTACCCATTTTTAGAATTTCTATCTAAACGTCTGCAAAAGAGTAAATCACATGAAAGCACATAGTGTCACAAATCACAACGGTCTATTTATAGATCTCAATAATTATTTCAATGAAATTATATTTCAACTCTAAAATATTTTTTTCGATTTGTTCGCTAATTGTTAACACGTTTGAGTGTGCTGAAACTGCATTTCATTGAATAATAATAGTATAGCATATGTTTTTCCATACTATGCTATGCTATGCTATAAGCTATTACAACAGATAAATAAAATGAGAAGGATTATGAAATTAGGTACAAAATATACCAGTCGGTGATGTTTTCTGTTTAATCAAGCTTGAAATTCAGGTTCTGCCTAATAATTAATAGCCAAATTATTTACTAAATGATATTTTTATGCAAACATAAAACTCATTCTCTCATTTTGCTTTTTTCATTTAATTTTCTTTTAGTTGCCTTTTAGCTTTTTTGATAGTTTTCCTAGGCCTAGCAGCCGCCGAAGCTTACGTATAGGTGCGAGCGCCCATATGTTACAACAGCTTAAGTATAATTAAGTTATAGATCTGCTGGATATAGGATATAAAATAATATTATAGGAGACTTTAATGCACATGGGCTACAGATAATCATAAGCATGTTTGATGATTGGTTGACAGTTAAATCTCGCCAGAATAGCAAAACTGCTGTTGCTAGATATATACAACGAGATATTCAAAAAAATGGACTTCTTAGAAAAGTGATTTAATTGCAAAGTAGTCGCCATCATTTCCTTCTTTCGTGCCTGAGAAAAATGTGCAAAAATATGCTCCACATGAGGTTGGACTTTTTGGCTAAAAGCCTTTATATACTTTTACCGGCACACTTTGGCTTCTGCGCAAAGATAAGAGTACACAAGACATTTTATCAATTTATCTATACAGAACTTCAAGAGACCTACAGTCAGAAATCAATGTGCTTGGCTGCATTCAAAGACATTTCAGGTGCGTAACGCGGTGTACGACAATATCGATATAGACTTACTCTTAGCAAAAAAAAACAATCTTCGAAGAACACTGTGAAAACTCATCATGCATTTTATTTCTACACACACAGAAATAAGATAATTTTGGCACAATTTTAAGAGACTAGCACAAAGATCAGTCCTATCTCCCCTACTCTACAACAGCCGCATCGATGAACCTTTTGAATTTAGAGTCTGGATCAAACTATTGCAGTATGCCGACGATGTGTATACAACCGGCATAAAGCGCAGGATCTATTTAGGTGTCATCCATAAGACCATGAAAAATAGGCACTAGTGGTATTACAAAATAGGCCTTGACATTTCCTATACTTAGTCCGAGTATGTAGTGTCCACTGAAAATTTAAGATGGCATTTAACTTATATATAAGCACAGAAATACACAATGTTAATTTAAATATTTTATTTAAACAGTTTGTAATGACTAGAACAGCTATCAATAAAGTAAGCCCAGAAAAATGTGTACAAAGGAAAATGTTGGTTACGGTATTTTTTGGTTTCAACATTATTTTATTGAGTGCAACAATTTAATCACGTTATCAATATTTTATTTTAGTAACAACAAAAAATTTATATTTTGGCCCAATTATTTTTAAAAGGTAGACAAAAACCGTTGTGCTATTTAGAATGTGGTATAAAGTGTAAAATTATATTAAAAACATTACCAACCTTTTGTATTTTTAAAAGGCAAAGTGCTTAAAAAATAAACTAGTGATCAATGGCTATTCATATATAAAAAAAACATTGAGATTATATTTTTATTAAGTTTAATACAAAAGATACATAATATATTAACGTTATTATTCTTATTAATAATGTCTATAGTATATTCAAAATATTTAAATAATAAGTATTAAATAAAATTTACGTCACCCAGTGATCGACTCATTCGAACATTAAGGGACAATTTCGTCAGTCCTTAATGCGTCATTAAATAATTCGATTAACATAATTTGGATTTCTTGAGTTCCGATCAGACTTTTTTATCGTAAATTCACAGATTAACAAATATTTGATTAACTTTAATCAGCTGATCAGCTAATTGGTCAATTTTGACTGATTAAGGTTATAATTTGTATTTCTTAACTTCCAATTAAATATTGACTTCAAAAGTAAATAGTATCTATAAAATAAATCGACTACGAGATTGGGAAGGTATTTGGAATGATTGGAGAGAATGTTATGCACACAAATAGGATGATATCAACACTTCCACAAATAGTTTTTTTTTTATAAAAGACGGATTTGAGAGAGAGATTTTGTTGGCGTATCTACGGAATCCGTTTGCTGTGTATTACGAAAAGTGTCCAAGACACTCCCATGGCAGCTAGGTAAGGTTCCTCAATATGCCGTAAACACATTAAAAATTATGATATTATGATACAATCACAGAAAAATAATTGGGTGGTTATAAGTTCCAATTAAGGTAAACAGAATCAGATTGTTTAGCAGAACACGCATAAATCCTTGTGGCCATTATGTGTATAGCATCCGAATCTGCAATTGGTGAATACCTCATTGGCACTGATAGTATGTCAGCTTTGTTAGCAATCGAAAGGAAAGGTATACAAGCAAGAGCATCAATTTTTTTTTTAATTGTTATTATTTTTGATTTTTTTTAATTATCCGAAATATTTTATTTTATTTTTATGCTAAAATAAATGTTAAAATATATTTGCGTGTTTGAACAAATATTTGCCAAGTGTAAACAATAGTCAGCAAAGTCGTTTTCTTTGTTCGCTCGTATTTTCTCCCATCTCTGTGCAAAGCGGGAAACATTTGCTAGTTTTTGCTTTTGGCTTTGTTTCACTTTCATTGCCCAACGTAAAAAGGTTTAAACGACTTCCAATTTTACTGAATAAACATTAAAAAAAAAATACTTTCTTGTTCACACCTGGCAAATATTCGCAGATAAATATTTTAAAAGCAAATATTTTCAAAATTTGGATATTTTATTAACTTATTTTTAGAGGATATGGTACTAATAATTATGTTGCAAATAATGTTACTAAAAACAAAAGAGGAATTTCAGAGACAAAAAAATGTCTCATTCTCACGGCTTCTATTTTATACATATATAGGTATATAATTATTTAAGTAAAACATATTTGAATACATATTTCTTGATATATTTAGCTCATAGCTATGAATTAGTGCATTATATTTTTATTTTAAAACACATTTGAGATACTTAAATGAATAAACTTAACTTAATTAATTATTTCTAAGACAGTCTTTAGCGAATATTGCAATAATTTTTACACCAGCTACGATTACTTGTTACGAACGTAAACGTAAAGATCATTTTATGGAAAGTAGTTTAATCTTAACATATTAAAATAAATATATAAAATATATGTTCAAGAAATTCTGTAAACTATTTTTTTGTCTAAACCAGAAAAGTTGAAGCGGCCATTTCTTATTATTATTATTTAATTTAGGAGCAAGATAATTTTATTTTACGTGCACATTTTTCTTTAAGAGCGATTTATTTTATGCCATAGTTATTTAGTCACTAGTAAACATAATTCGAATATCCTAATGCTTGTATCACATTTCCGCCGACTTGATCTTTCGACTTCTGCCGACACTTGATAGTAATGTGTCGTTCATGAACATGTTAATCAATATGATTACTAGATATGTTGAACTACACATCACTATCAAGTGTCGGCAGTAGTCGGAAGCAAAAGTCGGCGGAAATGTAATACAAGCATAATAGGCCATTTGGAACAGCTATAAGCAAATGCTATCGCTAAAAATATTTATTTTATTTGTATGATTTTAGTTGTCCTAAATAAGCAATTACTTTAAAACATTTTTAATTCAAATAATAATACAACCGTTTTGAATATTTTGACTGTATTTCTATATTATTAATTCCATTAACTTATCGTTTTTTATTAATTTTCATTATTTCAGGAAAAGGATTTAAAATGAAAATAATAAAAATGCTTTTAATTTATCGAAAGTATTTAAATATATGTACAAACAGTAATAAAAAAATCATCTTTATTATGGTATTTCTTGCGAGATTTTTTTTGTTATTTTGATAATTGTGTACAAATGAATGAAAAGCATCACTGTTCACTGTTTGAAACAAATAGTTAATTAAGAACTCTATTTATAGCTAAAGGTGTTAGTGGTATATTTTAAATAATACATTTAAAAGAAGGATTTCACTGTTTAACGTTATACGTTAACCAATGTGGAAAAAGTGTATTAACAAAATTCAAAATAATTCCATCATCTTAAAAATTTGAGTCATAAATTAGTCACCAAACCAGCGAAAACTTAAACGTAAGCATGTACAGTACACGATTTCACGTAAATTATTTTTCAAGTGCATTTCATTATATTCGAACATCCGAGGCTAGCGGTTAACGACACTTTCAAAAATATATAACAATTAATAATATTGCCTCAAACGCATTCCGTCTAGATTTATATTCTCAATAAATTTGAATATAAATCATTAAACAACATACTTTATGATGGTATATATATGCAGTTGTTATGTGCTTTTCAAGTGCGAAGACGAACGCGTCATTTTGAAAACTTATAACTCAAATAATAATTATAGCACGTGTTTTGAAACGTTTTAACGCCGAACGAATAACCTCAGTCATACGCCAGCCCACGATTATATTGCAGGAAGCATTGAGTTTATTCAGCATTGTACATTTGGTAGATGCATATTGTTGTTTAATTATTAAGCGACAAACAATTAAATGCGATGGATGTTTATAATACCATCCCGTTCCAAATATACGCGTCAATTAACGGTATATAATATAATATAACACACACGCACACGTACACGTACACGTACACGTGAATTGTTTTATTGCAAAATTGCACATTGCATGTATACATTGAGGATTGAGCAGACGGCTGTTGACCGGTCCTTTGCAAAACCCCATTGTAAATTAAATTACATAGTCAATGAGCTGGATGACGTTTATATTTATTATATACAACTAGGTGTACATTTGAAATACATTTATTTTTAATAAAAAGAATTAAAAAGAAAACGTAGTTTTAAGTAGAGTGACCACAATACTAAAATGGCCCATACAGTTGAAAATCCGTAATTGTAAAATTACCATTTCATTTTAATTTGTAATTTATTATAAACACTACCTTATTTTGCACATAACTTATGAGACAACCAGTAAATTTAGTATCATTTAATGTGTCATTGAAGATGCGTTAAGAGTTCTCCAAAACAAATATTTTACGATGGCCGTATACTTAACATATATACTTATTTAATTATTTTTGTTTTACTGTTTTTTTATTTATATAAATGTATGTATATTTTTAAAATAATTATAAACTGCATTTGCGATTATAAAAATACATTTTGCCCACTTAAAAGTTCCATTTAAAGAGCCAAAACAATAAAATGCTTCATATATATAATGGATATTTTTTGTTTGTTTTCATTTTTTTTAAATTTATTTTTGTACAAACAAATAAGACTTCTTTGTATTTCTATTATAATAGCTATTATTACCCAATTTCATTCCGCTTCAACTTCAATTGTCCGTCACAAACCATGCTAGATGCGGGTATGGTTGACTTTTAATGAGATACCCAAGTTCTGTCCCTGATTATGTGACAATTGAAAACTCGTCGGTGAATGAACGAAGCATGGGTGGCTCCGTAATGTTTACATCTTTTCAGTCCACAAGGTCATAATTGTCCCCTGCTTCAAAACATAGTACAGGAAGATTCAATTTGAGACTCTATTGCAGGCGATGGCCTTGCCAGAGTTATGCGCTGAAAAACCAGTTGGCACACGGAGAGACGAGAGCCAAACATCATTCCGAGTAAAATGATTTCACAGTTCCTGAAATAGCCATTCGTCTGTATCACGGGATCAAAAATCGTTTTTTTTTAAATCAGTTCAACCAACAACGACCATAGACTTTAACGACAAATGTAGCCAAAATCTTTAAATTATCAGATGGTTCATTGGTTGCAACATATTTTCGAATTATCCGATTAGCAGTCGTCAACCATCGAAAATGAGTCATCTTGCCAGTCTTTTAAATCCTTACCAATTGTGCCAGTAAAACCACTTGGACCACTTGTATCACCGTCTTCTCCCGTCCATCCTGTATTAGTGTTGGAACCATAACATCCTGCATTTATAATGTTTTGGAACAACCATGGCTAATGTATTGTGAACCGGTCTCAGCTATCACAGCGATGTGTTCTCTCGGATAATGTAACTAGGATTCCAAAACACCGATCCGTATTTTAAATGTGATCGATCATGAACACAGTACATGCTTTTTAGTGATTTGAGGGCTACACAAGCAGCAAAAACTCGATAGGGGAAGAACATGGGGACATGTTTATTTATTACATAAACCATGTATTCCATTTTTTATTTTATATATTAAAATAATTTCTACTGATATGTTATGGGTATATCAATCAATATCTTTGAATCTCGGCTATAGTCCTTACATAATTGATAACTCGTGCCTGTATAAATTTAATTAATTAAAAATATTTGCTCTCAAACGAAAGGAAATTAGAAGAAATATTCAATATGTAGAATGCTAAGGGAATTAAAAATTATTTAGCCAGAAGTGGAATAAGGACTGAATAATATCCACTTTGGCAGAATATTTTTGCCCTGCCGATATCCAGGGTGGTTGGTTTTATAAGGAACTTAATAAATATTTATTCAGCCTTTATTAAAGCTGAAGTTATTTTGGTTATTTGGATTAATATGGGTAATAAATAAAAAAACTTCCAATGGGGAGCTTTTTTAGATTATTCTGTTTTATTTTTTAAATTACGTTTTTTAAATTAAATTAAATTATATTTTTCAAATTTCTGCGTTTTCAAAATTCTGGATTACAAAATTTGGAAATCATATTTTTTTGTTTCTGTAAGCATATTTTCGAATTTTATAATCCACAATTTTAAAAAACAAAATTTCATAAAACAGAGTTTTGTTAAAAAAAAATAATTGGAAAAAAATGATGTTTCTGTAAGCATATTTTTGAATTATGAAAAACAGATTTTTGTTAAAAAGAATGTAAAATCCCTAAACCGTTTAGTCAAATACCATCGTGAAGATATGTCCCCTCAGAACATTTTCTGGATCCGCCTAAACATCGATGTGTTTTTACGTCAATGTGTCAAACAAAAGTCAACTTTGCTTTAGAGAGAAAACTGTGATCTCGCATTTCCTGAACTGCATTACTTTAAATTCTAGATATTCGTTTGTTACAAAATTGTCCTATATATATAGTACATGATAATGATAAACCAAATTTTTATTTAGCAACAATTTACAATTATATTTATATTAAAAAGTGAAAAATGTAATTAAAAGTCTTATCACAGAGTCACATCATCCAAGCAGTTCCAAACATTTGTAGTATTAGAGCAGAGGGCTGTCGTCAGGACATCTTTCTTTGCTCACATTGAATTGAATTGTATCCAAAGTCCACGTGGAATCTGAGTGTTGTAGAAGTCGAGGTGTAGACTTAAAACTACCACTATCAACAAAAACTTTTGAGATTTAAACGCAAAAAAAACAGAATATTCAAAATCTATTTGTATTAGTGATGTTGAATTTTTCTGCTGCAAGTTAAATTTGCTGATATAATCTTTACATTAAAAAAAATATTATATATTATTACTATTACTATTACTATTTTCAAATGGAATTAAAGAAACGTAAAATTTACTCATTTCAATAAATGCATTCCATCGGTTACCGGTCTTCTACAACCAAATTTGAGAATCTCATCCACAATTTTACAATGAAAATGGTATGAATTTCTTCAGCCCATTTATTGTTAGTTTATTTTGTTTAGATATAACTTCAATAGGGATATCTTTGATCGAATAGACAAATCAATTTTTACACAAATCCACATTCGACCAAAGTTGATGATGATGAGAACTTGCCAAAGGAAGGCTTCGACGGTAGGTAATGAGTATTTTAGCGTTTATACAAAGAGCATGATGATTTTGAAATGCAAATCAGTCGACTAAAAGTGAGTTGCCAATTGCCGATTTGCTCTGATTTGATAAATCAGTTCCTGCAAGCAATTGGCACACGCAGAACACTAAAATTACTATAATAATAAAAAAGAAGCTGTTTTTTAGAGAACGGTGGGGTTTGTGGCCAACTCTTAGAGTTAAATATTTAAATAGTTCCATGCTAGCGTTTTGTGTGATCTCATGCAGACCGCTCTTAACACAATAACGTCCTGGTGTGATAATTTAGGTTTTTCGGTTAATCCTAGAATTAAGACCGAAATTATTCTCTTCACCAAGAAAACTAAATCAAATGATCTCCGAACAATTCATCTAGGACAAAACCCAGTTCAAAGAGTCTACAAGATTAAATACCTAGGTATTTTTCTAGATAGTAAATTATAATGAAAAGACCACATGGACTACAAACACATGAGAGCCACCAATGCTTTCTGATAGTGTAGAAAAGCGTTTGGTAAATCATGGGGCCTATAACCAAAAGTGGTCCATTGGTTTTATTCGGCCATAATAAGGCCGCTCGTATCATATGAAGCCGTTATATTATGGCCCAAAATACAAACAGTTTCTAGAACAATGCAAACAAGTCCTACTACCCTTCTGGAGGCCAGATCGGCGGCCTAAAGGCTATATCTGAATGGCTGCTGGAAACTCTACCCTATAAGTCACTGCTCTTTATGGAATAACACTATCTCAGCCAGACCGGATTTCAACATGCCGTTTGACTACCTCACTCCAAAGTTTTGTTTTCATAGAAAATTTGGAGTCAGTATTCCCACCAGACAAGTTTGGAATCTGGTCAGTGGTACACTCCCGCCTGCGGACGGAGAGGTTTAGTACACTGATGGCTCCCTCCAATTATGTAATTCTGGTGCCGGAATACTCCGAGCTAGTACCGCGCCCATCGAGATCTCTTTCGCACTTGGCCGGTATGCTTCGGTATTGCAGACCGAAGTTTTTGCTATCCTAGTATGCGTCAGAGAAATCGCTCTCTCAAATTGTAGTAACAATCGTTTCTATATTTGCTCTGATAGCCACACTGGCGGATTCAGGAGAAGACATGGGGACATGTCCCCCCAGGAAATTTCCTATCAATTAGAAATATTACATAAACCATATATTCTTCGTATTTGGTTGTGGGTATATCAATATCTTTCAGTTCCGACTGTACTCGGTCCAATTTCCGGCTCTACATACATAAATTCAATTTTGTCTCTATATAAATTTAGATAATAAAAAAATGTTTACTTTCTAATAAAAAAAAATTCCAGGAAACATTCAAGCTGTATCAGACTAAGGGAAATGATATTTATACAGCCATAAGTGGAATAAAGCTCTGCAAAATGCCCTATTTTTATAAGAAAGTTGAAAGCTGAATAACATTTTTTTTGGATAAAGAACCTAAATAATAAACTTGCAATGTTAGGTTTGAATTGGGTCCCATCCGGCCATTTTGGAATCCCCGGCAACGAGAACGTTGATACCCTAGCCAAAAACGGTAGCGATACCCATTTCAATGGCCGGAACTCCTCCTCGGATTATCATCAACCCTCAGCAAAAGCTGTATTAGTGACTTAATAGTGTCTCGACAGGTAACCCACTGGAACTTTAGGACAGATTATATAGTCTCCAAATTGTTTTTAAAGAAACCATGTTCCACAAAAACCAAATCCGCACTCAACCTTTAGGTATGGTTTGCGGAATCCTCACAGGACACTGCAGACTAAAACAACACCTACACAGGATAGGACTGTCTGACAGCCCAAACTGCGGTAAGTGCTGTGAGATTGAATCTTCGATCCATTTTATATCAGAATGCCCAGCACTCTGCTACACCAGAGCCAAAATTCTCGGTACATTCCGGACTCCGGCAGAGTCGCCAGGAAATCATGCCGATTTCTGGACAACCAACCCTAACCCGGGTCAAATAGTACAATTAGGCAATCACTTTGGACTAAGTGCTGAAATCGCCTTCAAAGAGTCGGCCCCCAACCAAGTCATCATTATTGCAGTAGTATTCGAGAGAATTTCTTACTTAAAGAGTTTATTTTATGATCAAATATTTATAGAGTTTTTGCGGGATAAAGTAAAAATGATACTATTGACTTGTTTTAATTATTGATTTAAGCGCAATGCTTAATAAAGGAAACGGTTAATAATAATAATGTTTATTAAAAATATGATGCAGTAGAATATTTATATGCTTTAAATGTGTATATAGAAATACATTAGTTAAATGGTATTTTCGTTTTAGAATATTAAATCTAAATATGATTAGTGTGTGCTTTAAGAATAAACCTTTTTTAACTAGACCTTTTTCTAATTCAGATAATGCGAAATTGATTTACACTTTTTTATGTACATTACAATAGTTTACAATTACATAAAAAGGGAAATAAGGATCATTTTACGATTCACAGAAATGACTAGTGAAAAATAGGATTTGCCTTGAAAATCCGTGTCCTATTTATTACACTACTGAACTGTACTTAAAAAATACTTGTCATTTAAAACAAAAACTATTTATTGAATACCGAAATACCTATATTTAAAAATCGATCTGGATTTGCATTCTCTACATACAATTAAAAGAGCTACAAAAACAATAAGATGTTAAAAAGTCATGAAAAAGATATTCCGTTGTTTGTCACCGCTCCCTTAAATACCCGCAATAACCAACATTTTGGCCTTTGTTGGATATTATGAGGTATTATAAAAGGTTTTCCATTAAGGGCGCTTGAGCTTTGAAATGAAAAAAAAATACATGTATTTGTAAGGTCCATCGACCCCATTATGTATGGAATATGACATCATTCAAATGACCGCCAAGGCTTCGTTTGGTGG
>JAAAKO020020816.1:0-15103 GCA_010015015.2 Bolitophila cinerea | reverse complement strand
GGTCATTTATGATCTAGCTTCCATTTTATGACGTTGACTTTTGGGATTCCCTGTATATATATAATATATAATTAGTTCATTCTTTTCCTTTAAAAGCTATTTGTGTTTTTTTTATTCCAAACAAATACTGATGATTGATAATTCGATCCATTTGGATTCGTCTAAATTTAAATTGGCTTTTGATTGTTTCATCAAAATGAAAAACATGAGGCGATAATTCGATGCACGATAATCGTGCTCACAAAATAAGGACAGATGAAAAAAAAAAAAAATAAAAAAAAATAGGTAGCAGGACAAATAAAAGACGTCTATTCTATTGCTCGCCGTTTATGTTTTGCAATACTTTTATTTTACCGTAAAATAAATTGCTCACCAAAAAAGGTGCTCCGAAAAAATGGGCACCTTAAATAAATAGTAGATGTTATTTTAAGTTATAAATTTTATCCCTTTTTAACCCAGTTACACTTATCCAATCCAGCTCAAACTTGGCACATAGACTCGTTTTCATGGGACTTAAAAAAATTTGATCCATGGACGTTATGTTCCTTAAGCAAATTGACATAATGTCCACATATACCGACATAATGTCCAAATGGACAATTCGATATTATATACCGGTTTCAAATGGTAATAATGTCCATTTAGACCTCAGTTAGAGTTTTGGTCACTTAAAATTATAACATTATGTCTTTTTTTAGAAGGACATAAAGTCCATAAAGTCCACGGGCCTTATGTACGTGGACCTTATTTTAATGGATATTATGTCAGTTTTAAACATATTATAAGGTCCATAAACGTTATTTCTATTTAGCAAATAAACATTATGTTCACATAAAACCTAAGTAAGGTCCAAATGGATAATTGGTCATTATTTGCCGGTTTGAAATGGACATAAAGGCCATTTGGACATTATGTCGCTTTTTAATTATCGTTTTGGTCACTCAAAATATGTTTATGTCCATCAAAAAAAATTACATTAAAACCATGTATTCGGCAGATCGGAAATAATGTCTAACTGGCCTTATGTCATTTTAAAAGCGGACCTCACCTCACCGTAAAATTGGCTTGCCAATAGCTAAATTTACGCTCATCAGGAAGTTTTATTACCTCATATATGTATCTATATATAATATATACGAATAAACATGTATATTTATTGCTATTATATATTTTATGGCCGATTACACACAGGTACTCAATACATGCGCACTGCGCACCACTTCCAAGAAGGAATTTAATTATAATGTGTCCACCGATATACCCACTGCCGTATGAATGTATATACATCCGTATGTTTACCTTAAATATAAAACATTTTAATCAGTCTGTTTGCATTGTATACATATACATACACGCGCACATGAATATTTTATAATATATGATTTTCTTTCCAGGTACTCTCTTAAACAATGCATCGACTGTTGAAAACAATCACAAATCACCGAACAACACCACCACTCACACACAAAACAGTCGTTTGAACTAGGTCAGTTCACATGGGGCACCGGCTCAGTAAACATCAGCGCCAGCTACCAGTCGCAACCGTTCAACCGACGAACGCACATCATCAGCCGCCACCGCCGCCGGCATCCTGCCGTACAACCACTGATATCGGCCAGCAACCACCACAGTCATCATCACCCGGCGTTCCGTCCCCGCCGCAGCCTCCACAGACAGTCAGCAGTTCTGCTGCTGTTCTGCCACAGCATCCGCATCCAGTAGTAGTTCTACGAACGTCGTCGTCCACAGCACATCCTCCTCCCGCCAACAAGCCAACCTCAGTAATAATCACAATTTGCATGCTTAAAATGGAGCCCATCAGTGACGGTACTAGCTCGCCAGCCAACATCAATAATTGTGCCTATGCCAGTGATCAAATGTTGCCTGAGCCAAAAACGTCGCTCGTGTGCCCGAGCCGTCGACTATATGAGGAGCACCACGACAATAGTTCCACGCCAGCATCCTTATCGAACAGTAATAGTAATTACAATCACACCACGATCACCTGCCACACCGGTAACGAGGAGGACGAGAACGACGACGATGACAATTCCAATCTAATGTTCGAGCGTTTCAGTCAAGAGTGCAACAATATCGTGCACAATAACATAAACAACAATCTCAACAATTCCAATAATCTGAGTAACCAGCAGTCGAATTGCCAAAATCAGCCAAGTGATCGTCGGATAATCTGTGATACGTGTGACAATGCAACGTATGCTGTGCATGCTCCCTCGGAAGCGGAAGTACGCGTTGAGTGCAACATGAATGCAACGCAGCAGCAGCAGCGGTCGTCGGAGCTGCGATTGCAGAATTTGAATTTGAATGTGCAGCAGCAAACGGCCGTTGGTGGTGAGACGGGAAGCATCAGTAGCAGCGATCCGGAGGCTAGACGGAACGTCGTCGAGAGTAGTCTGAAGATCGTCGAGGAAGGAGATGTGATCACTGAAGGTTAGTTTCATTTTTTTTAAATTATAAATTGGACTAAGTCGAGAAAAAACGTAATAATGTTTTTTTTCTTTCTCTAACTATTGTTTGATATATAAAAAAACACCAAACGTATAAACCCTCGCAAACACAATTCCCTGAAAACGTCATATTTGTTTCGGGAAATTCATATTAAAGTTACATTTATGACGTTTGGCATGATTTTTTCCCGAACACCATCACAATTATTTATTTCTATAGATTTTTTTTTATCTTGTCTACCAAATTGGTAATTTTCTATAAATTTTTCTTTATACAAAAAATTCTAGATTATTTTTATCTTTTCTACCAAATAGGTCATTGGTCATAAATTTGTGTTTATAGACAAAAAATTCAATGTATTTATATGACCACCGAGCGTGCATGACCTTTTCTCCTCGCATCACAGGTTTATGATAGTGGGTTTCTGTTTATTCTATAAAAAGCCTTTCGACGAAATGTCGTGGAATCCATTTTACATGTTTTAGTAGAAGGTTAAATTCGGAACAAACTTTGTTCAGACTTCCTCATCCGAATTCCCGAAAGTAATCTGAACTTATTACAAATATAAAATCCACCCTCGAAATCATCCACAACCACAACGCGGACAGGCGTGGGTCGCGTCTCCGCGCATCGGAACTTCTATATGACTGACTCGAGGGTCCGTTTTTCACATTTAGTACCTTTTCCATAACCACCGAGCACACGTTCCTCCATGAAAGCGCATTGTTTACTTTTACCTACGAAATGAAATGCCGCACTTAGCGCATGGGTAATAATTAGTAGGTAAACGATAAATACATAGAATGCTCTTCGTAACCGCTCGAATAAATTAGCAAATTGTAACATTCCTGAAATTGAATGCTTTTGTTGAGTTTGAAATGATACACCCACGCACGCGAACCGTGCATGTACGAGCATGCTATACTATAACATTTATAAATACTAATTTCGCTCAAACACGCATTTCTCATATAAACCTACACTTTCTTAACGGATATAACATAGATATACTCATAATACACTCGGATATATACCTAATATACTAAATAAACATAAAACGGACCAGACGAAAATGCGACTGCCTTTTAAAATATACATGCGGCCGAGTGAAAAGGTTTCGGCTAATTAAATAATTTAGGAATTTCCCGGTATTTTTACATGTTTTGCGAAAATGGGTTTTTGTGTTTCCATTCGTTGCCTGCGCGGTGATCCTTAAAATGAACATTTAATTAGGAAATCGATTTTAAGTGCCCGATTCTGGTTTGTGTGACCTAAGTGCGACCCTTGAGTGTACGTTTATATAGTAATCATGTACACCGTATTATATATTATTAATAATATTTGAAATATTTTGAATATTTCGTAATAAAATAATATAATATTATATAATATAATGTAATGTGTGTATAATATAATAATATAATATTATATTATATAATATTAGAGAATACATTTTCTATATTTTATATTTATAAAAATATTATTTTAGTTAAACCCGAATAGCAAAAATGCAAACGATACCTTAATTTCTGTAAATCAAGAAAAATATAAATATAGCCCCGTAAAAATGATATGTATTAATTTAGACAAAATCGTTTAATATTCAATTATTTATGATATTTGCAAATAGTTTTTAAATTTGCAGATATTTTCGGGTATTTTGAAGTATTTGTATAAATATTACATAATATTCTCAGATATTTGTGACATTTTTCATAAAAATTCAATATTTAAATATTCAAAAATAAATAATAAATCGTATTTTATTAGAAAATATTTTCGATATTATTATTATTAATTCGAAAATAAAAATAATAAAATCGGACTTTATGTGAAAATATTTTCGATATTATTATAATATTCGTAGTATTTTAAATTAATTTACAAATTGTTATATAATATATATATACATATATTCTCAAATGTTTGCAATATTACTAATAATATTTGAAATATTACTATTAATTTTTGTGATATTATATGTATATTATCCGGTATTATCCAATGGTTGTAAACCATATGACGATTAAAAATTACGTCTAAAAATTACGATAATTTGATAATATTTTACTTACTGGAGTGAGCCTATTGTATCTATAACCCTAAGTCTATAATCGTTCGTCATCCTTGAATCTACCGGACCTCTTGACGAACTCCTCAATCAAGAGGATTTGATATGAATATGAAACACCTAACATCTGAGGTTGTCGAGTGCGGGGAACTCGGCGAGAAAATGGATATTCGATTTCCCCACTGTCAGGTTAGGATGGTTCAGACCATCCTTGGTCACCCTTGAACTAGATCTCATAAAAAAGATTTTCGATGACTCAAACCCATTGTTTTTTTGGGGTTTTAGCTGGCCATCTTAGAAATAATCGTCGGTGTACCACACCCATCCCCATCCATATATAGCAAAGGGAGTTTCTACCTCGAAACCAATATTCTCGCAATACCTTTTACTTTAAAACTCCTTTAAACCTTCTCAAAGCGAAAAATCCCGAAATGACAATGTCTCTCGGCACCCTAATTTCTGGTCTTAGAGTGATGGTCTAGCTCCAGATGGAGGCAATTCCATGGTGGGTTGAGAGATGTGGATTAGTACTTTATGAATGACACCTTATATAATATTTCTTTTCAAAAAGAATCCTAGTAAATGGTGGATTGAGAGATGTGTCTAGGCGGATCGAGGGAAGTAAAGTAAAGTAAACAAAAATAAAATAAAATAAAAATTATAATAAAAAATATGGAAGATTTCAAAAGGTTTATAAATTTCACATCAGTTCTGTTCACCTAAAGCAATCGTTACACTAAAAAACAATCTAAAATTAATTTTAAATATTCTCGATTTAAGAATATATGTATATTTCGTAATTTTGGGTAATTTTGAAATATTTTGCGAATATCGGTAATATTATTACATGTATTGCGAATTTTAAAATATTTTGCGAATATCGGTAATAAATATAATAATATTGGCTAATATATTGCGAATTTCGAAATATTTTGCGAATATCGGTAAAATATGTAATAATATTACCGATATTCGCAAAATATTTCAAAATTCGCAATATATTATTAAGTAAAGTTTTACAAAAAATACGAGCATTATAGATATAAAATGTATTAAAAATATGAGATCTTAAGCCATTAATTCCCTTTTTAGGAAGATTTCAAAAGGTTCATAAATTTCACATCAGTTCTGCTCACCTAAAGCCATTGTTACACTAAAAAACAATCTTAAATAAGTTTTAAACGGGTTTAAATAAATATTTGTTGATTCTTTTATGGTTTTATATGTTAAAAAAAGCATAAAAAACAAGCAAAAAACATGACAAAAAACAAGTACAAAAACCGGTAATTTTTAAGCGGTTACCCGGTTAATTTTTTCCTAAAAACACCGGTTAAACCGGGTAACTGATTAACCAAATAAGCGTTTTGCAATCTGTAATACCAAACATTCATCTGGCAACATCTGCTTCATGATATTTTAGATTATTTCATTCAATCTTGCATGCATATTATCAAATTTCAATATTTAATCTTTAAACGGAAAATGCGAGTTCTTATAAACTGCGGCGGATGACCATTATTGTCAGATATGCACGTTTATAAAAGGATTTCTCAGCTGACAAATTATTTAATCCTGACAAGCTCAACCCACAACCTAACAATAAACTGTATAGAAACGTATATACGTATATAAAAGTGTATCCCACTTGATACAAACACAAAATAAAAAAGATATATAAATATATATAAGTATATATATTGTATGTGTATATATATATAAATATAGAGGTGTGTTTTTGTGTGTATACTACATACGCTTAGCATAGATTTTCTGTATACCTCAATACCTCTATATACATACACTTACACAAACATATATATATATATATATATACACGACGAGGAGTATAACAATGAAGTGCTGCGGTGGCTTTTACCTCGTGCCTACCGATATTATATTGCAATTTTTGCTTCCACGAATTTTCAATATATATAAAAAGGGATTTATTTCCGAGAATTATTGTTAAAAAGAATTCCATTTTAACGTTGCGGCAGCGCGGTGCAGACTTCTTTTATATCGTTGAATTTTAAATTGGTATATAGGAAATCTAAAATGAATATGAGTGTTTGATGTATATGTTATGTATACACACAATATATAAATATATATTTACATGCCACTCTTATATACAACTACAAATACACTCCCGTTTGTATAGACAATTGCAAAATAAAAACCTTTTGTAAAAGTGCATAGAACTATTGCGATCGGTTCGTTATACTCCAATTATTTTACACATACAACCGATACTCTTTTATATACTTGCTTGTAAGAGTTTAGTATATAATTGAATATAAAGAAACCGATCCCATTAGTTCTATACACACACTTTTATAAAAGGTTTATATTTTGCAAGCAAATACAAACGTCGGGCTGCTAAATTGAAAATATCAAATAATATTTATCTTTGATTTACCCGAAGAATATATATATATATATTCCTTATATATACAAGGGACGAGACGAAAAGTCGTCTGATGCCGTCTTATCTTGCTTGCTGTAAATAAATAAAACATCCGGCATTTAATTTTACACCAATTGACTCAATGTATCTCAGCTGTATCTTCTCAAAACATAATAATTTGAACGCAGAGATACGAGTCTATAAAAACAAGATTGTTCTATAAAATAATCGGAGTCATTTTATTACAAAATTTTATTTTGGTTTTTTCAATCGTATATTCTCGATTATGAGTGGGATCATTATTATTTTCTTATTTGGTAACAGCTTTTTCTAAATACAACTACTGAAGTCAGCACTCAACAGGTCAAGGCTAAGCGGCCACTAGAATCACACTATATCAATTCTTTTGTACACCGTATTCTTGATTCTAAATATATTACAAGAATTCGCGAAATATTACAAATAAAATAATACAAATGTATAATTCATTTTATAATTATAAAAATGATAAACCAATTTTAAATAATTATTTTCAATTTTATTTCAAATTAAATATCAAACGAAATATTTGTACGAACGTATTTAAATTCTTAGAAAAAGCGTTGATATATTATATACACCATATATAGCTAATACTCTTCAAAAGCTATTCTATATGCTCTCTCTCCTCGCCCTCGCACCCGTTTCATTATACAAGTGTATATATAATTAATTAGGTCGTCTTTCGAGTTTATCTCAAAGGATACACGCCGTAATTTGAGTTCACTGAATTTTAAATTCAATTAAAACATGCACAAACTTTTCGGAAGCTTATAAAGGCGCGGTGTTGCGACACCGGGCGGAATAACCGCCAGCTACTTTGCGTTAGGTGTTGAGTGTATCATTATTGACTACCTGAGATATTCCACCTATTATGTATTTATGATTTTAATGAAAAATGTATTTGAATTTTATCATGTTCATAATTACTAATCTTGTTTTTTATCTGTTTTCGTTATTAGATTCCAATCCATGTGCCCAGTGCAATCGATCGCTTGTCCCGACCAAGTCGTCGTCGAGGCTTGGCAGTTGCAAAGTGTGCAGCCTATGCAAGTCTTGTCGAACCAACAAAGAGCCAAAGGGAAAGAAAGGAAACTGGGGACTTAACTGTGCCAAACTGATCAGCTCGAAGGCTTCGCATCATCTGACGCCACAGCCGTATGCAACAGATCGTGTGTCGCCGGCGGTGGCAGACGACACAACTGACGAATGCGAGTGCACGTTTTATCGAAAGATAGACGAATCCACATTAACCAGTCAGAATGTATCCTCACCGCAGCACATCCATCCCAATGCTGAGCAAAGTACCACAACAAATGCCCCTGCCGCAATAATGCTACTCGATGGTGTTGTGGTGTACGGTCCAAATGGCGTGAATCTGGATTTATCAAGGTATATTAATTTAAATTGAAAATTAAATTTAAGTGGCCGTACTTACTGTCTTTATTTTGTTCATAGGTGTAATCTTGAAGAGTACCCAATCGAAGATTGTGATGAGCAGGCGCGCATTCAGAGGGCATTGGAAATTGCGGAAGGTGTTGAGCCTCCACCAGGTTTTCTAGCCGGTGGCACCGAGGCTGTCTCAGCAGCCACCGTGGACACATCGCCAACTGAACTTCCAGTGGACCACATCAGCTCACAAATCGTAGAATCAGTGGCCAAGTCCGCTGAAGCTGCTGCTAAAATGGCTTCGGTAAACTGGTCATCGTCAATAAGTGATAGCATGTTACAGCTAGCATTACCGAATCTCTTGATTCCCGTTGAGGAAACGCCACGTATTTTAATTCATTCACAGGTAAATTAAAATCGATTGAATTTTTTGGAAGTATTTTTAATAATAATTTATTTGATTTTTTTCTTTGCCTACAGGTCGACTATATACATTGCTTGGTTCCGGATTTAAAGAAGATCACAAACGGCAGTTTCTATTGGGGCAAAATGGACCGATACGAAGCTGAACGATTGCTCGAGGGCAAACCTGAAGGTAGGATTTCACATACGATTTTATTTACTGAATATTACAGTTAACTAATAAATATGATGTTACCAGGCACATTTCTGCTGCGTGACTCTGCCCAAGAGGAGTTCTTATTTTCCGTGTCGTTCCGAAAGTACGGTCGATCACTTCACGCCCGCATTGAGCAATTCAACCACAAATTCAGGTAAGCATTTCAAAGGTATACATCCTAGATTTTGATCTGACTAACTTACATCTTATACACTCTGTAGCTTTGACTGTCACGATCCTGGTGTGTACACGTCGAACACCGTGACCGGTCTGCTGGAACACTACAAGGATCCAGCCTGCGTGATGTTCTTCGAGCCACAGCTGTCCCTGCCTCTGAACCGCAACTTTTGCTTCAGTTTACAGCAGCTGTGCCGTGCAACGATTGTCAGCAATACCACGTACGATGGCGTCAACGATCTCTGTCTGCCAACAACCCTGAAGGCGTACCTCAAGGAGTACCATTATCGACAGCGTGTACGAGTGCGTCGCTTCGACGAACCTCTGTACATTTCATCTTAGTGTCACGTCTTGCTGAGCCGTTTGCGAACACTATTCAATCGCAATAAGATCTAGAGCCATCGCGGGTGTCAACCGGAAACGCCGACTGGAGAGGTGATGGCAGCGCTGTAGTTCCTTCTGCAAAATGATAACTGAATTAAATCAATTCTAGAATCGTTTAACAAAAACACACAGAATATTTATTTGTAATCTCACAAGTGTGCGAATTTACCACACAAAAATTAGCCCTTGCAACCATTTCGTTAAACAGCATCAACTATATACAAACCCTATTATGTTAGTTTAGTTTTATTATTTATTTTATGTGTATACAATACTAAGCTAAGCGTCGTAAACATGTTTACCTATTAGTTTTAAACAAAAGTATCGTTGTTGTTGTAATCTGGGTTCACCTTATTTGAAGTGGGCTGATATCGGATCATATATGAAACACCAGTGTGTGCATTAGAACAAACAAGAAAGAAGAAAAAACAGGTTATAATATAAATAATTCACAAATAATATGATTAGTACAGCAGAATATAATCAAAAAAAATATATATGTTCATGTGTAGTAAAATATTAGAGGTTAGGGAACTGCGCGACGGTTTGATGAAACTATAATTGAGAGATTATAAATATATGCATCCGCAAAATGTTGTCTTGGTTGAATTGGGCTGGTCCGCACCGTCGCGTCGTCACTTTTCTAGTAAATGTTCAAACTTTATATCTAAATCTAAACAAATCAAACGTGTTGATTCTTCCTTAGCATCTAAAAACAAAAACAAATACAAATTATAATAAATTTATAGATTAACATGTTGTATACTGTCAACACACACACACCCCCAATAAATATATATTGTTCTGTTATTTTTAATTATACCATAGCGATTAGTGGCGGTTTATACGTATTCATTTTTAAAGATTGGTAGTATTTATTTTCACACAGGAGCTGACGATTTGGGCATTGGGCTGTTCAGTGTCCAAATCAATCAGCAGCGTGTTTTTTTTGTTTGTCTGCAAAATACGCACTTATATGTATATCTCTAGCTAGCATGTTATTTTAATTATTAAATAAATTGTAATCGTCACAGATTGTTTAAATTAAGACTGTAGTGTAGAATATTGTGTAAATTATTTAATAAAAATATATTATATTTAAACACAATGGATTTTTTTTATTATAATTGATACATCGAAGAAGAGCTTCAACATGCATTTTCAATATTTGTATTAAATGTGAGAGAGATAGATTGATATAGAAAAGATTACGAAAAATACCGTTTCTATTATTCCCTCCACTTCAATTGTATATATATATGTCATCTTTGTGCATTGTATCACCATTTTAAAAAGTAATATAGTGTAATCCAAAAACCGCAAGCACGAGGCCAAGCATAATGGAAGAAAACTGGCAAGCAAAATATCCACTCAACGAAAGATTGTCCAGACTCTTCGACAATAAACTCTGGAGTGACGTAACATTTAAAATTCTCCATAAAGACGGCCGCATAGAAGGTGAGATTCATGCACACAAAATCATGATGGCCATGGCCAGTTTCGTGTTCCAGAAAATGTTCTTCGGAAGCATTAAAGCTGAGAACGAGGTTGAGATCAAGGACATGTCGTTCAAGGTGTTCCAGGAATTTGTCGAGTTCATCTACACCGAAAACGTTGTGCTCACCGATCATAATGCCATTGAGCTGTTCTACGCTGCCCACAAGTACGATGTGCACGGTTTAGCGAAGAAATGCTCGCTGTTTCTAAGGAACGGACTGCAGAGTCAAAACGTGTGCTGTGTTTACGAGAATACGGTTCTGTTCAATGACATATTACTTACTCAGATATGTAAGGACCTCATTCAGCAGTCTACCGAAGATGTTCTGAAGTCAACCGCATTTTTAACGTGTAGTCTATCAACGCTTAAGATGATTTTCAATATGGACAATCTAAACGTATCGGAGGACATTTTATTTGGCGCACTACTAAATTGGTCTGTGCATAGCTGTATGAAAGCTGGCCTTTCGTTAACTGCAGCCAATCAGCGCCAAGTTATGGATGGTTGTGAGCACCTCGTGCGCTTTCCAAACATGACGTGCGAAACATTCCGCCTATGTCTTCAGCAGGCACCAGTCGGATTTCTGACCGAAGCCGAAGTGAGCTGGATATGTCAGAATATCGTTACGGGACGATGTTCGATAGAAGATGATACAGCACATATGTTTCCCAAGAAAGATCGATGTCGACCTAGTCAATGCACAAATGATAATATTATTGCCTTAAGTCGTTCGAACGGAGAGATTCATATTAGTATTTTAGATGAAAACGATTACTTGGCTTTTCGTGCAAAAAAGAACATTCACGTGCATGGAATTTCGATATTTGGAACCACTGAGGTTCAATGTATTGAAGTGTTTATAGTCTACAAAGTAAACGGGTATATTGAGTATTCCAGTAATCAAAATATTGTGTGTGATGGTACAAACAGTTTAATTGCAATAATGCTGGAAAGTCCAATTTTGGTGCGAACTTCAAAGCAGTGTGTAATTTCGGTGGAGTATCAGTGCAGGGGTACTACGTACTTTCATTGTGGCAACCTGAACACGAATTCAAAGTCGCTGGTTCAGTTTGAAGCTCTAGATAATTTCGATAAGTTCTTCTCAAACAAGCGCATTGCTCTGGTACATGTAAAGAAAGTGTAAATAATAAAATATGTATTTCATATTGATATAATGTTAAGAATACAAAGAAAATACTCAGTGTGTGTTAGATTAGATTGATTGTATTACCAAAATTATGTTTTTATTGTTGGTTGTTGTATTTGTTCATAATGTTTTGTAATAAACGTGTTATTTCGGGATCGCATAGAAGCGCTAGTTTTTTTTGGTCCAGTACGGCAGTGATATTTTCCTGAATGCGGGATGGTGACAATAGTGAATCTTCTGTGTGGCAGGGCTGCTCGTCTTCTGTGTTATTGGCCGTTGAGCTGATGTCTTCGGTGCTGACACTCTTCTTTTTCGAGTGTTTGGTTTTTTTGGGACTCTTTAAGTTCGTTGAGGATGTGCTGCTGTTTCTAGGTGCCTTGGATGGTTTAGGGTCGGTGGTCGGTGGCTCTGTTGAGGCTGTGCTTTGGTGAGCTTTCTTTTTGTCACGTGTCACCTGAAGTCGTCGTTTGACGTGAAGGTTTAGACGTTCTTTAACCGAATCGGCGTCCATTTGCACAATGGTTTGTATGATTTGTGTGGAATATTACATTCAAAATTTAGATATAAGATGAGATTTTTATTTTTTTTAGCACGAGTGCGAGTGGTGATGGTATTTATTATTGTTTTGCAAATTTCAGTTCAGTGATAGTTTTAATTTGACATCCCAATTGCTTAAATATAGGAATTGTATAACCATTATATAAGCATGATCACATTTTAGACATTGTTTAATCTAGATATAGGTTGATTCGCCAAAATACTCACCACCTATTAAACGCCAACTTCATGTGTGTTATTATTCAAATGGGTCTGAATACAAAGCATGTACTTCTGTACAAATCATATGGGAAATATTTTGTTATATGCTTTTAACATTTTTTATTAATAAAATAGCATATGTACGAATTATCAACATATGTTTAAACAAACTATTATATATTCGTAATATATTAACAAAGACGTTATAGAAAATTCTCCAATAAAAAGGGGTTTATTTAATGAAATAAATATGTTGTTTTTTTTACATTAATTTTTATCATTAAAAACACTTCAAAACTTTATGCTATAATGTAGCTGCTGCATCTTATGTTGTGGTGTTGCTTTGTTGGGAGCTCTGAATAATCCATAGGGCCAAGGAACATTCACTCAAATTTTTATTATTACTGCGGTTTAGCTTCTCTGCGATGCTGTTGTTCAATTCGACGACATATAAACATATTCATTCGATGGCGCGCCTCTTGCTGCACCATGTTAATGGAAATCTAAAAATAGTAATTAGTAGATATACTATTTTTTATTATTTTATATTGAAATAAATATATTTACCTTGTATTTTGAATGGCGCTGTCATTTTTGTTTTACGTACCATCTAAAAGTCACCCCGCCATGTCGATTCGTGAAGTCACGGCGCAGCGACCTATAGTGTAATTCTTAAAACGTAAGTACATTTTCATAATTACCATATTTATAATGTATTTGCTAGATAATAATGACAATTATTTTTATAATAAACGAAAATATTCATTGTTGTTAAGTATACAAAATGCGCGCCTACGCTGAGGGCTGAGCTGTTGCGGTCTCGGTAGTCGGTACTCGGTCTAAAACGCCATTTTGAATTTGACATCTCATCAGCGATATTCTGTTATTTGAGTAGTATTCCTGTACTTCGTGATTTTTTATATGCACATATTTTAAATAAATTAAAGTTGTATTAAATAATATAATCATAAAAATGTACATTTATATTATTATAAAAAACAAAAAAAAAATTAAAAACATTTATTATGATTGATATTATAATTGCTATAATTAATACAAATTTTATTATATTATAAAAAATATATAAATATAAATAAATATAGACAATATTTATTACAAGTAAACTTTTTCTAAAAATGTTGTTTCTTAGATTTGCCACCACAATAAAATTATGTAAGGTGCCTTAGCATTTTTAATTTTTTTACTTTTAAACATATTTTTCCCTGGTAAATGCAAATCAATTTATTAGATTTCTATTATATCAGAGTGAATATTTCGAGGAATATTTCAATAGATCCTGTTTCTATTATTAATATTAAGATACTACAAATATATAAAACTTTGAAAGTTTTGTATTTGTGGTCAAGGTTTTAGCCCATTAAAAAAATATTTTCAATCTATAGATCCAGAAATTTTAATTTTAAATGATTAAAGAAGAACAATGTTTAAAAAATTGGAATTGTTTAAAAAATACTAAATATAAACTAGAGTAAAATATATAAAAAATATAATATATAATATAATCCTTTAATTAAAATATATTATTAAAAGTACTTATGAACAGTATAATAGTGCTAATAACCGTTATTTTACAAAAAAAACTATTTAATTAAGCAAAACACTTTACACGGTTTCTAGGCATTAACGGCTGCTGAGCTCGCAAGGATGGCAGCGAATATAAATAATGCGGATTTAAATTTAAGAAATAATAATATAAATAATGATAGGATAGATTATAATATAGATTTAGGCATACATTTAGAAAATATAAATAATATAGACTAAAGTAACGATATGGATTTAAAAAAATATTTAGATCAAGACAACGAAAATATAGATGAATTAGAAAACGATGTAGATGAACATTTAGAAGATAACGAGGAAGATAGTGATGACAATGATTGCAAAATTGAAGATTTTGTGCAGGACGATGGCAATGGTTTATCTAAAATGGATACACCAAGAAGTAATCCCAAAACATTGAACCCTATGTTTTAGTAATTACTGATAAAGATTGCTACAACTGCAAAGAAGAGATATTATTACTACGTAAATCGCAAGAAGAGATGTTGTAAAATCTCGTGATTTTTAAAAGGCGACTGATTATAAGTAATGAATCGAGTTCAAAATACGTCGGCATAAAAGTT
>JAAAKO020020805.1:0-15104 GCA_010015015.2 Bolitophila cinerea | reverse complement strand
TATACACGAGTCCAATACATAAAACATACATATATATATATATATATATATATATATATATACATATATAGAAAACACGAAATATAATCTTTTCTGCACATTTATATTGCTGACTAGAGGAGAGTTTATAAAAGTATATACGGAATTCAAAAACTATTATCCAACAGAATTTTCGAACCAATGCGCGTGCAATGTACAGTTTAGCGCTTGTATTTCAATACGATTAGGCGCATTATCGCCTTGGGTATTTTGGTATATATGTCCCATGAGTATGATTCTAATGCACAGTATATAGCTATATTATATATATAGTGTTTTGCTAGGGGTTATAGTCTTATGTTTTCTATTTGCGGGATTCTGACGCGCGTGCTCTCACACTCCTGAGAAAATACATTTTCGGCGTGTGCTTGGACGCACTACCGAAACCAACAACAACAACAGAAAAAAAACAAAATACTTGGATTATTAATACGTTTGGGGATGTTTGTATATTACTTTATTTATTATGATGGATGGACATCCAGGAGGGCAGCGCTGACCGCACGTATTTGCTATGACAGATCGATTTCTAGGCGATTTGGAACGTGTTATTTTTAGGGGAGCACCATATAACGTGAGGGCTTTGATAATGGGCTGCTTTTTTGAGCAAACGTGTATATATAATATATATATATATATATATATACATATATATATATATATATAAATGGTGCAAATATGCGTGGAAGGCAGTGGGAGGTGTAAAAGCTTTTGTTAAGCATGTTTTTGTGTGTAGCACGATTATTTATTATCATAACAAATAGTTAAATCTGCTCATGTTGTAACATTGTATTATTTTATATAACAGTTTTTCGAGAGATGCCAGCACACAGATGCGACTTGGATTTCGATATGTATAAGCACGTGGGCGCACAGTGGGTCATTTTTACAATTAGGATAATTTAAAGTTAAAAAATAATATGAATATATGTATATATTTATATATATATATATATAAATTCTAATAATAATAGCGTTTTATCTTTCCTTATTTACTTGCATTTTGGTAGACATTGTTTAACTTTTTTTATGGTCTAAAAATGTTTAAAAAATGGTTGGAATGAAACAATTGATAAAACAATTTATAAAACTACAAATTTGGATCCTAATATTATTGAAGTTTAACGTTTATCCAACATTGCAATTTCCTCCTTTAAGCTGAAAGTATTTTTTAGAGAGATTATATTTTCAAATTTCATTTTCAAGGACTTTCTCGAACGACACTTGCCTCAACTATTGAAAATTTATTACGGAATAAAACGGTCACTTCGGTTATTCTGTTTTAATCTACAATTTGCAGCAAATAATAAACTAAAACTAATGATATATTATCTAAAATATTAAATAGTACTTCCCTTCCCATTCACTCTCGTCCATTATTGACCTATTAAAAAGTATACCTATTGTATAGTACCTCCACTACCATTTTCAATAAATTTTCAAGAAGCGTTGAGGATCATGATTTTGCTGCTGCGTTTCCGTTGCTAATTGACCCTTAATAACCGGGTTTAGTGTTTCCATCGTTTGCGAATAGTTGCATATATATAGGATACAGATATATACATCCAGGAGCTTAAACTATTCGGAAAGTTCATTAAGTTCCAAAGTTGTCGGATTATGTATACTGTGATTTATCTCGATGAGATGAAAACAATGTAGTAACATCCGGTATAAGTATAATATAGTATATTAAGCCTCACATTATAGTACGTATCTTTATAGTGTTGTACATTGTAACTATTATCTATAATATATAAAAGGTACTCGTATTAGCGCTGGGACAATCCTTCAATGTATCGCAAATTGTCCTCTGCCGTGCCGCTTGGTATATTGTCTATGTATCTGGACATAGATGGAGCCAATTTCAACATACACACACACATATACGTGCCTAATCGTCTGGTAAAATACACTTATCCGGACATATATATGTATATACACTAAAATACGCTCTATAACGACAATGGCAAAAAGCTCTGGCAGTGCGATTTGCTGGCTGCTCGTAACTCAGCGTTCGATTGACTTATTGCCCATTCAGTGTTCAGTCTGGCCTCGTTCGATTGGCGGGATTTGCGTTTTCCAACGAAATGCAAGAAAATTGGTCAATATCAATAATTTGTCGCTGTCCACCAGCTATATTTTGCAAAAAGAACTACTTACATTACCTAATATACAAAGTATGGACTGACTGAAATGAACTAAAAAAATAAACAAAAACAAGAAAAGGCATTCAGGAAAAACTATCATAATGGAAAATACTGCATTACTATAATGTCCTCACCGCTCTGCAGCATATAAAGAAAATCGGCCGGCGCGGTTTAGCAGTATGTGCCTTAATTAGAGGACGCACTGCGAAACAGCGCAGCAAACACTTAACTACAATTCCCGTCCCATTGTCTTTGTACAATATAGGTTGTATATAGTATACTTCCTGGAGCTGGGTTGCATCCAATATACAGAACTGGGGGCTGCCAATCGCGATTACGGGCAACTGCGTGTGTGTTGAATGTGAAATTGCGACAATCGAGAGGGAACACAATGCGGAATTCAATGTGAAGAGTTGTATTCTCATTTCGAATGAATTTATATGACAAATGATCCTATACGTTCAGCACAGAATAATTTGGAACCGTTTTGGACTGGAACACATCTGCATTCGAACAGATAACTATACAATATAAAAAGAAGCGACATCGATCGACCGCAAGCACTTAAATAACTTCCCTAACTACTTTCCTAACTATAGCGAATTATTTTGAATCTAGTTCGAAAACAATTCTATATTTACTATTTCTATATTTCTTACAAAAAAAAAACTCCAAAACAATTCGAATATAAATCTAAATCATTTTTATATTACTCTTTATTATTTCATCCAATTAACACTGTGTTCAAATCCTATTAGAACTCAAAATTAGTTCTAAAAAAAAATAAAATAGTTTTTGATCAGTTTTTTGAAACATTTAGAGAAGTATTTAAAAATAGTAAAATTATATTTCTCTACCTCTTTTTGAGAAATACAAAAAAACATCATCTTACTATCTTATAAGCATCGCAATTAATTTGCGAGCAACTGTATTACTATAACATTAAAGTTTATATTATTTTACAGAAAACCAAGATCAACATGGCTGGCCAAGTTAAGTTAATCCAGAAAGTTTAAAATAATAAGAAAATGCAATTATCAAGGTTGTATTAATTATAATTGCAGTTGGACAACATATTTTTTTGCAAAAACAAAATGCACCATTTGCGAAAATGAATATTTAAGCATCAGTCTGAGCGCACAGACCCAATTAAAGGGATGTTTTATAAAGACGTATATATATTACTATATATATATATATAATTATATATACACTGTACTATATTTCATGTAGTTCATTGTGTAATCATGAAAAATTGCGGAAATTCGTTTCGCTTAGAAATTCTCCGTTCCGTGCGAGAGCAAGACTGGAAAAAGCGTTTTATTTTAATTACGACCCTCATAACTTACGCGTTCATTTGAGAAATGAAGAAGAAGTGGCCGTACGCTATATGACAACCAAATTAAGAGCTCGCGCGAGCAAAATTCGCGCTATCCAAAAGACTATGGGCTGACTGGCTGCTGGCTGAGAATACCGCACGTTCGCATCAAAGTTTTAACGCTGAAGCTTTATATAAATTATATATATATACCCTTATGCCTTATATATGATATACCCTTATCTGAGCACGCGGCAAATGTATTCGTTTTATGGTCGCTCGTCCGCCTCTTTTAAATGTATTCTTTTATGTTTTCAATTTCAAACAAAATGTGTTCTACACACACATACATATACAGATACAGACAAACACACACACACACACACACACGCACAAACGATTGTGAAACTTTACAGTCGCTTGTCTTGTGCACACGCACGCGACTCAATAACGACCCAAGTACTCTATAGTATATCGCGTGTATGGCATAGTATATGGGAAGAATAGATGGATACTCCTTGAGTTCAAGTGCGTGCCTCCCTCTTCTGTTTAAGGGTGGCGCACAGGCGCACCGAAGATAGATTGCCTGTTTGATGACATGACATATTGAATGTTGCTTCCCACAAACATACACAAACACCGCATACAAACACAGACACACACACATATTGTTTAGCTTTTCAAGACGCACACATATTCACGTTCACAGCTACACTAGAAGCATAAGGACTGCGACAGGGGGGCTGTAAAATTTCTGGGCAATCCGCTATACGCACTTTTCGAGAAGATAAAATGCGGGTTGCGATAACACATGAGCTTGAGTTTGACGCTCACTTGAGCGCAATATAAACTCGTAAATAAAACCCAAACATAAATCCGCTGGATATTTATATATATATATACATGCTTTACATATGTGTGTGTGTCTGTATACAATACCAGCGACAAGCACTTTCACACACATTCGGAAAAGCTCACAGCCGTGAATGTTAGTAACACACATTTTTTTTAAAGCATCATGAAACTTTAAATTATTTTGCAAACGAAAGGATGCATAGGATATTTTAACGTAATGTTTTTTTGATCCTTATTCTGGTCCTCAGTTAAAAAGGATTTCTTAAATTTAAGCTTTACTGGGAGTTTTAGCTGTTTGACTGTACGATCAGGCATATTGCACTCCATAAAAAATTGTTTGTTTTTAATATAAATTATATGTGGAATAACATATTTGAGAATAATGATTTTGGGAATAATGATTTTGGAAAACAGTAAATGATTTGATTGTTTATAGTTGTATTTTAATATTTTCAATATTTTTTCTCTACAATTTTTTTTATATTAAAGAAGACAAAATGCAATGCGACAATAATGGACATAAATTGCAGAGGAAAACTTTGGAAAAAGTTAGAATTATTTCCCTAAAAAAAAATTCGGTAATTATAGAATGTGATAGCATTGATGTAAAAGTTAAAATAAAAATTATAAAAATATTTTTTTTCCATATTTTAAAATTTTTCAAAAAAAGCTATATTTTATTTTACTATTACCTCCAGTCTAGTCACTCGTCAGGCTTTTCATAGTAAATATTATTAAAGTTTAAACCAAAAAGAAAATAATAATAAAACTATTTAAATTAAAATTAGGAAACAATGTACAAAAGACACTCACTGCATGCCGCTTCATCGGATCCATCTGAACAATCTTCGTTCTGGTCACACATCCAGGCCAGCGGAATGCATTCGCCCATGTTGTTCTTGCACGAGAACTCCTCGGGTTTGCAGGTTTTATTCTCTGCAATAGAAATGATAAAGATAATAAACCATGAATATATATATATATATATATATATATATATGATAAAATTTAGTTATAGAAAAGGATATATGTTTATATTTTTAAGTTCTACTACTTCTATTTTTGAAAAATAAGAAAATGTAGGTATTATTGTAACCGTAAATAACTCTCCTTTTGTAATTTGTAATTCTCTGCAGACGTTATATATTCTTGTTATTCTTAAATTCATTTCATCATGGCTGGGTGTGTGTGTGTGTGCTCAGGACACAAAATGCGAGCATTGTGTTTGCTTAGCATAAACATACATAAATAAATACGTGTGCCGCTGCGGGGCAGGTTTTGTGCGGTAAATAAAACAAACCTAGATAAAATACACTCGCAACAACAAAAAAACCAAGGACGTGTTGCTGTTACAAGTATATATATATATAGTCCTATTATAATATATACTACATCTTTGGTATTCGAACTTTGTGTGTGTGTATGTATGTGTGTGTAACGTCAATTACACGGATGGTTGAGCCAGCCGATTCGCTTTTGTGAGCCTCAATTTGCCCATTCCTCCTGCCCGACCAACCGACCTACATGCATTATGTAATTTTCCACTTTCAATACAAATACCTTCTGTGCTTCCGTGCTCGATGAACCAGAAATGGTCTGTGTGAAGCTCAGCAGCCTACTTCCGTGGAACGACTGGATAGACAGAGACACAGAGAAAGAGAGAGAGAGAGAGAGAGAGAGAATGAACACTCAAACCGCGCGCACCTCTCCTTGCTTTGGATGGTAATTTTTTTCTCGTAAGTAATATGATTTGCATTTTTCATCTTTTTATGTGTCAGTAAATCATTGATGTGAGCGGGGGTGTTTAAGGGTTGGAGTATATGGAATGGCTAGACAAGAGTGGACTCCGCTTGTTCGATGGGGTAGCAGAGTGAGGGTGGAGTATATATATGAGTGGTGAGTTTTTGATTCTTTGTTGTTATATATGATGTTCGAAGGCGCTTATTAATCTGGGCGAGCATCATCAATGATAAAGCATTATATACAATTTTCTGGTACATTTATTATGTAAGCTCTCTGTGATTATACCTATGAGAGAAGGATGAAATGAATTGTCTGTGTGAATATGGTGTAGCCATTGTTGGCGAGAGATTTTGTGGTTTATTTATGTGGTGAAAAAACATCTGCATTTCTCGCTGGATTTGAGTGAGAGACGGGGTTGGGATTGTGATTTACATAGGAAAATGATTATGAGAAAATTTGAGTGATTTTATACGTTTGATGAACATTTGCAGTCATTCAAAATATGAAATTACAGATATGTTTTGATTCTACTCAATTCAAGATGTACTCTTGTTATTTAGTATGCCATTCAGCGTATAGATGGCGCCAAGATATATTATTGTAATTTAAAATCAGAAAAAGTCATCCAGTGGTGCCACTTTGTAAATACCGCTATTTTGTTTTATTTCTGATACAATCCAAAGTATTTGTGAGGTTTAAGAACAAAATTTTGCGACAAGTTTCGGGGAAAAGAGAGACATAAAAATAAATAAAAAATGTTTGTCAGTTCAAAAGTTAGGCCAATTGTAAATACGTTTTTTTTTTAAATTAGATCATATTTTTGGAAAGAACACACAAAAGCAAAATTATTTCTAAAAAGCTATGTTTGGTTTTTTATAAAATTGAATATTGTTAAAAAAAAAAAAAATGGAAATGCGAAATTAGCAAGATCGTTTGAATATATGTTTTCAATATATTTGCAACTTATAGCGAAGATTTGGATCAGAACTTTAACTGGGCCAAATTACCAATACCTGGGTGCAAACTATAATATATAGACTTAGTTTTATCTAACACGTAACCACAACCAGTGTTACTTCTACTCGTCATTGCAACGGACGTGGGTTGTTGTTGTGGAGATGTGTGAGATGGCACTGCTTTGAAGGATGTTAATGGTGGCATGAGTTTTAATGGAATCACAATATTATTAGTCTATATAACAAGTATATGCGAGAGCAGGCGCATCCTGACATTAATGCTCAAACGAACAGAGCTGAGTGAAGTTAACATAATAATGGAGCTCTCAGATACACACACACATATATATATATATATATAGTAACAAGCTTTGTCACAGAGTCGTTGGAAACCTCTGCTGCGAAAGCTTCATTACTAAGCTCTTTCTAGAATATTTGCGTTTTGCCATAAAGGATTTTAAAGTTTCTCGTCAGTAGAACACACACACACACAAAATCACAATGTATATTTGGTGTAGAGGAGGAAGTTTTCATGTCGTCAACGACCTTTTGAGAATATATATATATATATATCTTAGTGTGGGTTGTTAGGAGTTTACTCATAATGATGTAACAAGCGGGTTTTAATACCATTATGAATATCAAATATGTTTTCTTTATTTCTGGATAATTTCTCAAGAAAACCATATCAAAGTGATTTCCATTAATTTCGATTCGTTTATACGTGTATACATTGCACCACCTATAACAAGATGTGAAACTCAAAAAGGAGCGAAGTGGCATTGGCCCACACTTTTATATATACAAGCCTCGTAAGCTCACCAGTCCCGTCGAGAGCCTTAAATACCTTTAATGTGGATCTAAATCCAACGGTTATCGCCCAGCCTCTGAAATAATACAGTGATAGACCGTAAAATATCGCAATATTACGTATTCCCCATAAGGGATTACGGAACTCGCACGCTAAAGGAGATAGGCAAAGGCAGCTGCCCGCCGCCGCCGCCCACCGTCCGTATTCTATAGAAAGATATATGCATTATTATGCTCCTGTGTGCTCCACAAAAGTCGCGTGCAAGATCAAGCTGTATACGCGATTCTAGATATCTCGCTGTTATATAAGCGTATATATATACGAGAATACATATATTTATATACGAGTACAGTTATATACTAAACGAAGAATAAATACAAAGTTTAAAGCTTTATATGCTGCGTTTCTCTACAACCATGATCTTACTTACATAAAATATCGAAATTCACGCTGCCATAGTGTAAAATTGAAGCCGGAATAGTTTGCCAGTTTGAATGGTTATAGTATGCTGCCCTCCACTTGCTTCTTCCCACCCTTCGAATACATTCCGCGCGCCCGCACAAACTCGTCCTGTTTGGTATGCAACAAGGAATCAATACGTGGCGCAATTTTTCCATGCACAATTTCCGTTTTTCCGCCGTGTTGTTAATGAAAAACAAAATTGCACTTTCAATAACAGAGACCTAACGTAACACCACCGCAAAATCACGCTTGCGAGACACGATCGAGACGTTTGAGATTAAATTGAGCGCAAGCAAGCGCGGGCGTATTTATACGATGTTTATAAATACGTTTTTTAGTATGTATTCTTTGAAATATTATTAAATATATTGAATATAATTATAGCAAAGACATCCTTCTATAGCTGATGGATGCGCATATAATTATTATTGAAGAACTTGATGCTAGAAGGTCACAAGCTCACAAACCACAATTTTTACATTTTTAACTTGGTTTATTCTCAAACCTTTTACATCAAAGATAGCACATATATTTTTAATTTTGGGAGATTTTAAACAATAAATATTTTTTTGGGAATAATTTACAGTAACCTTTATATGAAAACCAAGAAGACATGCAGTTTAGAAGATTTCCATTTCGTATCTCATTGTAACTATTTAAATTAAAATCTCATTGTAACTTTCTCGAATCATTTTCTAAATATTTTCGTATAATTATCGAATTATATTTGAAACATGTTCATGTTTCGAAAGATGTTTGTAACATGTAATGAAAAAAATATTATATATACATCAAAAGAATGACACTACTACATAAGGTAAACCCGTGCGCATGTCTCTCTTTTTCTCTCGTGCGTTGTGACGTCACCGTGCGACGAGTTAAACTTTCGCGTACTTATAGTATTATAAATGTTATTTTTTTGTTTTAAAGAAAAAATGTTAAATAACAGACAATAACATTAAAAGGTTCATTTTTAATTCTCGATCATAAAAAAATTGGGTGGTCAGACCTCCTAACTCTTTTTAAGGGGCTTTTAGTTTTGTATCAAACTTATTCGTTTAAATAAAAACCAATAAAATAAAAAATAGGTTCAAAATTATGATTTTTTAGTAAAATAACTGAATCATTACATTTTACCAGTTCTTATAATAATTCATATTAAAATATATGCTGTAGACTTTGATTTTTGTGAGTAATTTTACTCAGCCTTTACGATGACACCAATATTTTTCGAGCTATGTTGTATGAATATAGTATAAGCAATGTTTAGAGGTTTTTGCCGTTTTCCTCTAACGGATGAATGTTATTTAAATGATAAAATGCCATGTTAATTAAGTAGTAATATAAGTCAATGAAATGTATTTTCAGACCGGCTCTAATAGTGCCGTGAAATGAACTTTACTTTGTTAGATAATAAGGATAATTTTGTAATCTTTTCGGCAATAAATTAAATTAAAGGCGACTTTCAGTCGGTCGTCAGTCGTTGAGCGGTGCGGACGTGTCGTTGTGTGAGTATGTGTACCTAATTATATTTAATACTTAAGTAATCAATACTTTGGTACTTAATACTTACGTATCCAACACTTAATACTTAAGTATATAATACCTAATAGTTAAGTATATAATACTTAATACTTAAGTACCTAATACTTAATACTTAAGTACCTAATACTTAATACTTAAGTACCTAATACTTAATATTTAATACTTAAGTACCTAATACTGAATTTCTTAATACTGAAGTACTTAAGTACTGAATCTCTTATTGCTTAGTTACAATCATCGGTTTTGTTGATTTGGAGTTTACTCTCTTCTCGACTGATTATGGGAGATTTTTGAAGTGAACATTTATAGCCTTCGACCGCATTTTATGGTGGAAATATATGCCCAAGCACTCCCGCATCTACACAATGTTCCGAAAGTATTAAAACGACACCGTGTGCGCGTTTTCGCTCGTGAATTAAATCCCAGAATGGTCCTTTTGAAGTTTCCTTCCGCGCACTCCCAAATGCGGTTTATTTAATAAACCTTGACCAACCCACGTAAGCGTGTGCGGTCCACTCAACCTCTACTCCATAACCGCATACATAGCACATTGCTGTGGGCCGATGGGCCGGTGAGCGCCTACCCAGCACCGGAGCTTAGAATTGAATTTGGATTTATTTAGCGGACGCACGCGGTTTTTTTTGTTTGTTGTGCACATGCGTACAAATATAAATGTTGGAACGATGATGAACATGGAACAGGCTGACAATACACACACGTCCTTTGGTTGGATGACCGCACACGCACACAATAAAGCTGGGACACATCATCATATATATTATATATCTACATACAGTGTATATTGTATATAGATTATTGGGCAACGTTGCACTCTATATATAAATTTTGTGCGCGCTGTCAATTAGCTTTGTGGATTTTCAAAAGCGTTCACAATATTGTGCTAACTCTCTCGGCCCCAGCTGCCGCAGGTCGCACAAAATGGGGTCTACGTCCACGTATAGATCGTGATATGCATGTAAATTCGATAGGACACACTCGTCTGTGTGTGTGTGTGTGTGTGTGTGTGTATGTGCGAATGAGGAGTGTGTGGGTGTGTGAATATGGAGTGTGTGTGCGTGTATGCATTTGTGAGTTCATGTGGAGTAATGGTTCAATGCATTTATATGTTCAAGTACTATGTATTAGGTATACATGTAGAATTGTAGATATATATATTTAAATGCACCAGTTTCTATTTGATCGTCGACTAAATGAGAATATGTATTGTATGTCAGTGCGTGTGTGTGTGTGTGTGTGTGAAAGTGTGCGAATGTGTGCGAATGTGTGCGGGGGCGCGGAATAAGTAATTAATTTAATGCTCTATGGGGCCAAGTGCGGTTCTTCCTCAGATAAATTATTCCAAGCACAAGAGTGACGTGCTTCAATAATAATATTCGCTGAGCATTTGAACAACCCCTAAACACGTCAGTCGTGTTAATGTCATCTCGTCGCTTTGTCGATGATGAATCTGCGGTAATGTCGATTGAAAAATCGTGTAATCCATAGAAAGTTTTCCCAGGCGCCCGCGACGTCTCACACTCTCTTTTTCGTTTTCTCCGGAAAAACGTTCGTCGATCGTCGTCAATATACCATATACCTTCATAATATATTACATATAAAAAATATTATTATACTATTATATATATGTTCGAGTGTGTAGTGTCTTTACGATATTTGCGAGCACGCGCGCGCTCTCATATATACTTTGCGCATATTGAAAACATAATTTTCCCGATAAAAGGTTTTTCGGCTCTGTGCACGTTGTCCCCATGCCGCTTTCCCGCTGCTGCTCCCGATCCCGCACGACGCGTGCATATACACAGAGTAATATTTCACAATTTCATTGAAAATCGTTTTGCAATGCAAAATAAAAATAGAACGATAAAAATAGAAAGCTTTTAAAATTGCTTGTTATTTTATTTCATATATATATATAAATATGCTATATAATACTTAATATAGTATAATACTTAAATATAAATGCTGTATAATGTGGAAATAGGATTTCCGTCGCATAATTGAGCGTGAATAACGAAAAATACAGGACAAATATGTTTTTAGGTTTTATCTATGTATATATATATATATATAATTATAATAATATGATGAAAAAAATGATGATATACATAAAATTAAAAATATTCAAAATTGAACTGGTGATCAACATTTTGAGTGCTCCGGCATCTATTTAATACGGAATAAGTAGAAATATTTGTTAGCATACCATGATATATTTTATTATTATTCCTTACTTATTTGAAAATGTATTTAATCAAAACAATTCTAAATTATTTATTTCATTTTGTTTATTAAGAGCAGAGCTTTGAAACTAAATCGGAACATACAACAGGAACCCATGAAACAGCTTACAAGATTATATATATAAAATCCTGAATAGAAAATTTCTTGAGTTCTTTTATTTTTTTTAAATTAATATTGGTTTTGTTAAAAAATATTTGTCATGGAAAATGTATAAATAGGAGGGAGTCTTTTATCCAAAGAGGGGTGCAAAAACGTCAAAATTACAATTTAGGGTGCGTTTAGACATATTTTTTCAAAATTTACCTTATATGTTTTCTAAATAAGGTGTTTGCCCTGCAAACTTTGATCGCCTCTTACTCCTAATTTAGAGGTAAAACAAAAATGTAATTATGCAGAAATGCACTTTATTATGCGGAAACGCTGAAAAAACAAAAACTCGAAAATGTCTTTGGTTATTGTGTAGGTAAAACAGGGCATTTTAAATTTGTATATAATCAATTGATTTCAAACTATATCAAAAAAAAAATTGCTTTATTGAAGATAGGATTTTTTTGAAGAATTCTGATAACCCTAAGCGAAGATGGATCATGGGATACCATTATCCTCCTGTTATTGGATAAGGGTTCTCTCTTTCCCGCTCTCAAATTGAGTTGAGATGAAATAAATCCCATTAGGCATTATTAAAAAGTAAAATTATGATCGTATATATTAAAAAAGTGCGTCATTTACGTAATACGATTATTCTTTCTGTTTCACATCAAAAATCATATGTATATATAATTTTTTCGAGAAAATCCATATAGCTAATTTGTTTCCACTTTTCCGGCGAAATTCATATAACATAGGACGACATTCAGTCGAAACCGCACAAGCTCGAATCAACAAAATAATACAGCTGAGCGAACGCGTGCGCCCACACATTATTTTATACATGCACAATATTTTTTAATTGCATTACACTTCGAGCGAGAGTGTGTGCACACAATTATTTTTTAATATTTTTTTATTTGAACGTTCCGTGGTAAAGTTTTCAAATTTATTGTCCTTTGTGGCTTGTGTGTGAGGGTGCGATAGTATCCCACGCGTGGGGTGGGGCGTGGGGGAGAAGTGCGGTTTGGTTCTGGTGCGTGTATGTGTGAGAGTTTCAAAAAGCAATGAAAAAATATATGGCAAGGTAAAATCATAATTTATGCTAAAATAAAACACGTCGCCACAAAAAGTGCATTTTCCACATAAAGTATATTCTAGCCAGAAATTGTGATAATTATTATAGATCAGTCGATTTGTTTTTAAAAAATACACATTTTGTTTTAAAAGCCTCGGTGGATCGTCTGCGGTTATAAATACGCGGTGAAACCGCCGGTTAATAAAATAAATAAAGAGTTATAACTATGACACGTATTTTTAGGTAATAATAACCTACTTTTTGTACCGACATTATTTTTGTAATTATACATTCATTAGTTTGTATTAGTAATTTTTTTTTTAAAAGTATATTATTAGAAATTTTAAAAGAATAAATAAATATATAAAATTATATTAACTCTTGTGATAAAATACTATTTAAAATTTACTCTTAAAGAACTTTGAAAACTGAAGTACCGATTTTCAATTGAACAAAGTGGCCGCCCTGATCCAGTAACATAGAACCACCACGTTAAATGATTTATTGCGCTAACATTTTGAGCGGCTTTTTGTATTTAGATCCTTTAGGTTAAACACAGACAGACTAATAGAATGCCCCGTTTGCGCGCACAGTAAGTAATCACTTCTGCCCAGGAAGCTGCTCGCTCTCCACTCTGCCAAAAAGTTGGCCTATACATAACCTTATTTGTGAAGACGTCTCGTCGACAACGACGCGTAAATTAATTAACTAACTTAACTGAACTCACGCAAAAAGGACACACTCTCGAATTCTTAATTCATATTAGGAACTCCGCACATTCTGTCAGAGTGTATGTGTGTGTGTGTGTGTGTGTGTGTGTGTGTCTTGTCTGCGTATATGGTCTGTCTTCTGTGTGTATTTATGTTCGTCCGCCCTCGGATATCCTTCTTAGAAGTCGTTCGCCACACGACGACGCGACGCAACAACGTGACGAAGGCAATGCTCTGGGTTAAGAAAACGGAATATTACAAATTAAATTATACGCCCGCCACCGTGCGCCATACATAGCCCCCCAATCCTCCTTGCTCCCTTCGTACACGCGCAGCTGTTTTAACATAAATTTACATTTCAAAAGACGTGAGCACAAGCAAATATATGTATATATATATATGCATCTCTAAAAGATTTTGTAGTATATATCTAGTAAGTACTGCTATATAAATTGTTACAAATTAAAAAGGGACTCACTGCAAACTTGGGGGTCCTCGTCGGAATTGTCACTGCAATCATTCTCATTGTTGCATTGCCAATGCATCGGTATGCACCGTCCGTTTTTGCATGTAAATTTGTCGGCGCCACACGGAGTTTCTGAAAATATTAAGAAATATGGTAAATATGAATTGTAACAAAGGATTATTGTCATATAAACTATAATTTCTCTGTTGAATATATTTTGTACAACAGTATTGCAACATCTAAATAAAACATATCAGAAATATTTCATCTCGCAGAAAATCTCGACTGTCAAAATCTCAAATGACAAAATCTCGAATGACAAAATCTCGAGTGCTTTAAACTCAAAATACGAAACCATTATTAATTATTGCTTTGATTGGTAATAGAAAAATATTTTCTAAAGTTTTTTGTTGTGCAAAGAATTAGGTACAAATTCCAATACCCACTGATTAGTTAGTTATGGCTAACAAAAAAGTGCTTAAAAACAAAAAAAAATGGTGCCCACAATAAATATTAAATGTTACAAAATAACATTGTTGTTTTCAAACAAATGTACCCAATTAAATACATTTTTTTTTTAATATAATAAATATTTTATTTTTGAAAATTCACTGACATATAATAT
>JAAAKO020020794.1:0-15106 GCA_010015015.2 Bolitophila cinerea | reverse complement strand
GACTCTTTGAGTGCATTAAAACTACTTAAAAACCACTTCAACAATAATAAAATGGCAATCGAAATTATTAACCTAAAATTTAATCAAAACGGCATTATTATATGGGTATCATGGGACACTGCCACATCCCAAGCAATCAACTGGCAGAAACCGCAGAAGCAATTAATTCTTTCAACAAATTAAAAGAAAATATTACTCCAAAATGGAACATGAAATGGTTAGATTCCACATAAAAGTTAAAAAAAATTGTAATGAAGGACACCTACCGTCCAACCATCCAACCGATTTAAGAATAGAAGCAGTAGTATTAACCAGACTTTGCATCGGAGACTACAGTTTAGATTTTATCTAAACTGTATAAAAAATATATAAATTATTATTATATTTTTTGGGCAAATTATAAGCAATTTATTGGACGATTGAAAGAACCAAACAAAACGGTTCAGGTCGCCATGCCAAAAGTAATACATAATTATCTACAGGATTAAAGATCATTATGTTTTTTTTTTTTCATATTACACAAAATTATTTTGAGGAAATCACTCTTACACATATATTTAAACCCAAGCCGCAGACAATTCCGATTTTTCAGAAATCCGAGCTACTATCTAAAAATCAGAGTTCAATGTTCGTACTATTTCAAAACTAGATTCCAGTAGAATTCGAGAAGCATTGTTGTTTGCGTTGGCCCCTTTTAAGAAACATCTGAAAAATAAATATTATATTGTTAAATGTCTCGATAAAAAAACTGCATCTACAGATTTTACCATTCTACATCAAAACAGAGTTAGGATAAAGTCTTCCCCTACCCAAAACCACCAAAAAAAGGCTAATTATTATATATATAACAATATATTTCATTTCAGAAAGTGATGATTTCAGAGCTAACAGAGGCAGTAAGAACTAGAGAATGTCTTTGGGACGTTAAAATGAAGAATTACAAAAACAAGCTAATTAAAGCCACACTTTGGGAAGAAGTGGAAAAGCAGTGTCACAGTAGCTGTGAAGACGCTACAAAGAAGTGGACTAATATACCGAATAAAACAATCAATACACGAAGAAGACACAATTAAGGCAGCTGGACCATCACCTGAAAGTAATATATATTTTACCCCCAAATTGCCTAAAATATTACAAATTGTATATAATGAGGTTGGTTATAAATAAAAAAGAAATGTCTGGGACATCCCCTGAAACAAAATGAGTTCTCTCCTGCAATACTTAAGGCTGCCATATTTTTAATAATCTCCAAAAAAACTTTGTTTTTGATTATTCTGTCTGCTTGATTTCTGCTTAACTTTAACTTTTTGATTGTTTTTCTATATCTTTCAAGAGATATTAAAAAAAACGTCATATTTACAATACAATTTGATATAGAGGGAGAAGAAAGACATGGATAACCAATAAAAATAATTCTATTTAAAAAAAATACACGCCAGCCAGATTTTTAAGGCTTGGATTTTAGCGGGTCGGTATGATGCCTCTTCAGGGATTCATCTCAAGACAAAGATACACAAAATGTGAACTTTAAAATAAAACACCGAACACTAAAGCAAGAGCTGGTCTCACACCAGACCAAGTCCCGGACGTCTCATGCGTCCCAAAGGCCTTGATCCAGTAAGAATCCATCCGAGAGCCAATACGGACCTATATAGCCCTTGACCTTTCAAAAAATAATGTCATACATTTTTTTCTCGTTCTGAAAGGGTGGTCAGATCCTCCCATTTTTTTTTTAATTAAAGATATTTTAACCTTTAATTTCATTCTAAACACACTTACCTCACGAAACACTCCGATATGTATTTTTATTTATTTTTAAACAAATCTTTCAACCTCTTCCTTCGAGGATATTACATTTAAATTGGATGCAATTTAAATCAACCGCGTCTTTCTATCGTCTGCAAGAGTTGGTACTCGCTACAACGCATTTATACTGTTTTGTGCTTGAAACCCTTAAAATGTATTTTATTGCATCTAGTACATTATAGCTGTCACACGACGCGTATAGAACGCAACCCAAAACCAATCTAGACCAAAACGAAGACGTGATGACATGGAACTGTTTTGTATTGTGAAAAATAGTTAGTTTCTTGTTTTCCACCTATATTTAAGCTGTGTGTCTAAGTGTAATTTAGTGTGTACGTTGCCTGAATGTGTTGTTGGTAAGTTCCAAGCAGTGTTGCGTCCCGAAACGACCGATTAACTAGCAAAAACTATGAAAAACTAAATTCTGTGACGTCACTGAGTGTATTCACTTTCGTACTCGTACTCCGCTCCGCTGGCCTCGTATGGATATTATTTAAAACATGTGTGTGTGTTGTATTTCAGATTTGTCCACGTATGTTTTTTTCGCTTTCCCTCGTAAGTAAATAACAGAGAATATGTCAAGCGCTGATCCGGGCGGAGGGGAAACGTCCCCAAGTGGCAGTAGTAGTGAGCAGAAGTCACAGGATATGCCGAACTTACAGGAACAGTTTAGCCAGCAGCAGGTGAGAGTCAATTATTATCATATCTTCTTGTTTGTTTACTATGAGTAATGCATGTGTGTATGTGTATATGTGTGTGTTCTAATTATGTTCAATTTTAGGCTAAAATATCGGCTTTGAAGGAGCTTGTGCGACAGTCTGAAGTCAATCAGGGTCGAAACACTGCTAGTGCCCAGGAAAAGGTACGGAACATTGCTCAACGACTGACGCACCTAAAATCGAAAGCTTCCCGTTCGCGTCAATGTAAGCTCGTACCCCTCAGCACACACTGAATTTGTAAATTACCAAATCCTTTATAATTTCAGCCCTAGATAAATCCTTTGGCGAAATACAAGAAGAATCCTCAGTTCTGAATAGAACAACAGAATCTGAACAGTCCCTCGAGGATTCATTAGTTGTTTCCGATGCTGAGCCATCCAAGCCGCGAGCACGCTCTGAAACGCCGGGCAGTGAGAAGATTCAATTGCTCCGGCGTCAAATGGAGCAGAACCGACAGAAAATGGCAGAACGCGAGTACAATAAGCGTGGCATCGAAGAGATGGTTACCCAGCTGAAGGCTAAGTTCGACAACAATCAAGTTCAACTAGAGAAGTCGTCTCAGCTGGGCCGATCGATCGGCGATCTTAGTGTTCTATCGCCAGCTGTTAAAAGTAGATACCAGTCCACTAGTGACCTAACCTCCATCGACTCAAATATCGATAGGGAACGTATTAAATATCTCGAGAAACGTCTGCGGGAGCTAGAGGAAGAACTGAAAGCGGTGGCCACACGAGATCCCGAGTCAGAGCACTTGAAAACGATAAAGAATCTAGAGAATCGTATTCTGGACTTTGAGGAACAGCTCAAGGAGAAAGAGTGTATTATTGAGGCCCGCACGAAGGCTGTTGGTCTTGTGTCCGAAACAATGTCGCTTAAGGGAAAGAATACCGTGGATCTGCTGGAGGAGACCCAACAGGAAATGCAGAAAATGCAAACGAATTTCTTGGATGCCGAGCATGCGTACCGTGAACAAATCGATCGACTCAATGCTGAGGTCGCGGAAAAGAACGCTAAAATCGCAAACATGGACGAGATCAATGACATCTTGGAAACTGCACGATTTGATTTGACCGTAAAAAATTCAGAGCTAACTGGTATCATTGAGGCCGATGGTCAGGATGTTAGTCAAACTACCAAACTAAGTGAATTGAATAAAATCAACAAAAGTCTACAGCATCGAATCTCTGAGCTAGAAGCACAATTGCTGGACAGTGCAAAGGATGAGGACACCTCGGATAATGTGCATGAGTTAGAGACCAGTATTCATGGTCTACAGGTTGAGAACGATGACCTGAAAAAGCTACTACAGACCGACACAGCACCCGCAACCGATGAAGATCTGAAAGATCAAATCCGCTCGCTTGAGGCTCAAGTGCAAGCACAACAATTGGAAATCAAAGGATACCTTGCCACCGTTGCAGAGCTTGAGGATAGCCTTGCCGAGAAAACCGTAGAGCACAATGTGCTGAACGCAAATCTGTCCGTACTCCAGGAGAAAATCAAATCAGCCGCACCCAAATCGTTGTTCTCAATGTCCGGCGATGAGGAGGCTCTGGCTGAGATCGCAAAGCTCAAGCAACAGCTTGACGAAGCGAATAAAAGTTCCATCAAAACGAAACTAAAAACAAAACAGCTTCAGAAGCAGGTGGACTCGTTTAAGAAGTCAGCAAACAGTAATCAAGAAGTGATTCGATTGACAGACGAGAATCAGACGTTACAACAGCAACTGAACGATGCGAGTGCGTCTACAGCATTCCAGATGCGTTCCAGTGATGCATGCTCTTTGTCGGACTCAGATCTTGAGCAACGTGTCCGTATTCTAGAGTCCACATGCCAGAATCAAACATCAGCCATTCAATTGCTTGAAGAGCAGAAAATCGATCTTAACGTGAACCTGACCGAAGCTCGTGAGGCCCTGGCATCGTATAAAAACAAAGAGGACGACCGAAGTGCCCAGGTTGAAAACGATATGGTCACGATAGAGCTTGAGGAGAAACTAGAGAGTGCCACTCGATCGCTGGCCGATTTGCGTGAAGAGGTCGATGTGGTGACGGCTGAAAAGTCCGAACTGGAAACACGATTGAATCACTTTATCTCGGAAAATGTTGAGCTGCTGGACAAGCTAGACAAACTAAGCAAGGGCAGTTCGGTGGAATCAATTGAGATTGTTGAGGGTCTAACGCATCAGGAGAAACTAGAAATGGAAGCGTTCCAGAAGCAAATGGACACAGACGGTGACATGGAAACGTTCGTGGAACGTCATGAGAAGAACGATTCGGATAACAGTGTAATGAGTCAAGACCTTAGCGAGAGTCTGGTGCAGTTGCGTGAGGAGAGCTCTGAACTAATGCATAAAATCGAGATGTTCACCTACGAACGTCGTGAGGTGCTTGATAAGATGGAAGGTCTGACAGCCGATTGTGATGGTTACGCTGAACGGATTGCTGTGCTCGCCACGGAAAAGGATCATCTAGAGGCTGAGAATCGTGCACTTAAACTGGAGAACGTTCGATTGAGCGCCTCAGTGCGGGACAACTTGAGTGCCCAGCAGGATCTGTTGCACAATCTACGTGAGCTGAATGCGAATCGAAATGTTTTGCGAGATGAGATCAATCAGATAATTCGAGACACGGCACAATTGGAGGCTGCGACAGAGCGTAGTGCTGAAGCAAGCGTAGATATTGAGACCGTAGATAATGCAGAATGCCGAAAGGCAGCTCAAACACTGGAAGTTGAGCTCGAGAACTATCGCAAGGGTAAAGATAAGAATGCTAAGTTTATTGTTTCCAAGAAGTTGGCTAAAGAGGCGAAGAACGTGCACGAGCTGATGCAGCGCTTGCTGAGCGCCCGGGAAGCTGTGTCGCCAGGTGAAACTGTGGGTGCCGCCACACAATTGCAGAAGTTGCGAGAACTCATTGAGCAGGAGAACAGTTTGGTGCAGTCGGTGAACCTAAGCGTGTGCGCTGAGTTAAGCGATTGCCATGAGCAGCTGCAGCGACAGCGGGAACTGACGACGGAGCTAGGCGTAGAGATGGAACGGTGAGTGCGAATCTACAGAATCTTTAGTTTCTTTGATTTAGAGAAGCAATGAATTTTAAAATCTTTTTTTCAATTCTGGATGTCTTGCTAAGGAATTTACCTTTACTATTTCCCTAAAAGAATATTGAAATTTATTCTCTAGCTAAAAAATATGATATTTTGTCTCTAGCTAGATGATAATTGTGACTTTTTCTCTAGCTAGGAAATCGTTAAATTTTGTCTCTAACTATATGAAAATCGTATTTTTTATCTATCTAAATGGTTTTCATTACTTTTTTTTATAGCTAGATGAAAATTGTGACTTTTCTTTTAAACTTGGTGAAAATCGGTATTTTTAGTCTTGCTAGAAAATTGAGACATTGATAGTTTTTCTAAAAAAATGATGGAAATCGTTTTTTTTTCTCTAGCTACATAAAAATTGAGACCTTTCTCAAGCTAGACTAAATTTTAGATAGATATCTAAATAAAAATTGATTTCCAATAATCTAGACAATTTGTAAAATTTTTAGACTTTCATCAATTCATTACAAAATTACTGTTTTTTTATCAATATAGACTAAAATTTCTGATTTAAAATAATCTAGGCAAGAATTTTAGATTTTCATTAATCTACACAAAATGACTAATTTCCATTCGTGGTTTAGCGGATATATTGAGATTTGAATTTGTAGAGACTGCAAGGGTCAACCTCTTCTACACCATTGTATTTTACGTTATAGTCAGCCAGTCGGTAGAAAAGTTCCCTGGTGGACTTTTTTATGCTTCATTTCCGCCTCCTATTTTCTCTTAGATTTCTTTGTAGTTTCGATATTAAAGTTTTTTTCTTATCATAAATATTTTCTTTCTTATCGAAATATATAATTTTTTTAACGCCCATTGGAAAAAAACTATAAAAACAATAATATAGTCGTACTCAAAATAAAAACTATAATATCTGTTTGTCCCAAATTTTCAGACTCCTCCTGAATCTGTCCGAGAAAGAAGACCTCCTGCGCGAAGCCGACGAGAAACAGCAAGCAGCCACCGACAATGCGAACACCATCAAATCAATTGTTAAGTCAAACACCATTAAATCATTGCAGGACGAAAACGATCGACTCAACGAAAGACTACAGACACTTCAGAATAGCATTACGGTCACTTCTGAATCCCGGTCAGATAACTCATCTGTGCTTCAGCAATTCAAATCAGAATCCGATGACAAATTGAACGTATTGCACAAACAGATTGAATCTCTCGAGGAGGTCATCGAACATCAAAAGCAAGAACTTATTGCTGCTACTGAGAGGAGAGAACGCGAACAGACGTTAGTCAATGCTCAGTTCGAACAGTACAGGGTCGAAGGTGATATTATTACCCAGGAACTCGTTGACACTAAGCTGTTGTTGCACGGTGATAATTACGACCAAAGCCTTCAGGAACAACTTCAATCTCTGAACAGAATGTACAACGAGCAAAATATTCAGTTAAAAAAACAAGCTGAAGATTTGCTTCTTAAAGAGAAAACCATCGAAACGCTGAAACAACAGATCCTAAGCCAGCACGATTCCGTGGAGGAGAATAGTTCAATGGCTCCTGAGGAAATCATAGAACATCAGAAGCATCAATTATTGGCAGCCAGTGAGAAAGACGAACGCGAGCAGGAGTTGACTAGGACACAGTTCGCACAGTACAGGAGCGAGATTGATACTTTGTCCCAAGAACTCGTCGACACTAAGCTAAAGTTAAACAGTGATAATCACGTTCAAGAACTTCAGGAAAAACTGCAATCTCTGAACACGATGTACAACGAGAAAAATTATCAGTTGGAAAAACAAGCTGAAGACTTACTTTTTAAACAGGAAACCATCGAAACGCTGAACCAACAGATCCTAAGCCAGAACGATTCCATGGAGGAAAACAGTTTGAAGGTTGAGATCGAGGCTCTCAAAAGAGTCATCGAACATCAAAAGCAAGAAATAATTTTTGCAAGTGAGAAGAGTGAACGGGAGCAAGAATTGACTAGGGCACAGTTCGCACAGTACAGAACTGAGATCGATACTTTGTCCAAAGAACTCGTCGATACTAAGCTACAGTTAAACGGTGACAATCACGTTCAAGAACTCCAGCAAAAATTGCTATCTCTGAACACAATGTACAACGAGAAAAATGATCAGTTGGATCGTCAAACGGCTGAAATGATTGCGGCCGGTGAGAAGAGAGAACGCGAACAGGCGTTGACCAATGCGCAGTTCGAACAGTACAGAACCGAGATTGATACTTTGTCCCAAGAACTCGTCGACACTAAGCTGCTGGTAAGCGAAGATAATTACAGTAAAGAACTTCAACACAAACTGGAAGCTCTAAAAACGATATTTGACGAGAACAATGATCAGTTGGAACAGCAAGCTGCCGACTTGCGACACAAACAGGAAACCATCGAAACGCTGAACAAGCAGATCATGAGCCTGTACGAAACAATGGAGGAGAATAGTTCCAAGATCCTGGACAAAGACGATGAGATCAACTACTTGCAGGAACAGTTGAGCGGAGGTCATATAAATCTGCGCAAACTAGAAGAGCAGTACAAAGCGGCTGAGTCGAAGTCAAATCAGCTAGACGAACAGATTCAGCATATGCGTACTGAAATGGATAGTGTGGCAGCAAAGGAGCGAAGTCGTATCGCAGAGTTAGAGTTGAAAAACGAACAGATGACACAGAAGCTTTCCGCCGCAGCGCCGGATAGTTCAGCCGAAGGCAGCATCGAGACAACCGAGCGCATTGCTGAGCTAGAGCAAAAGAATCGTGAGCAACTGGATAAGCTCAGGAAATTTGCTGCCAACCTGAAAAAGAAGAACGGCCAGTGTGTTGATCTCGAGAAACGTGTTCAGGAGCTTATGCAAGTCCCGGCTAGTAGTAGTGTGGATTTGGAACAGGCTAATTCCGAGATTGCAAGGCTTCAACAAGAGTTGACCATGCAAGAGCAAGCGCTTAACGTAGCTCAACACGAGAACACTCGCATTTCGGTGTCGTTGCAACAGAACAGCTCCAAGGAGAGTGGTTTGAAGGTTATCTTAAATGAAAAACAAAATCTGCAACAGCAAGTGATCCGTTTGCAGAGTGAACTAGAGACTTTACAACAGGAAAATGCTGATATTGTCTCTCTGAACAATGCCGAGCGAGATAACCTCAATATCCGTCTCAGCGAGCACGTGAAATTGTCCGAACAGCAACATGTACTAGTTGCGTCTCATGAGGCAGAGATTTCCAGACTAAAAAACGCATTGCAATCGGTTCAATCCGAACTTACCGCAACTGCCACCGACCTAACTGCCAAGAATATTAAGATCGAGAAATGCAAGGCAGTGATTAAGGATAAAATGCGTGAGATCGTGCGATTGCGTGATTTAGAAGTATCTCTGTCCGAACAGATTAAAAAAACCGATCATGTGGATCAGGATAAATTCGTTGAGTTGTCCAGTCAGTTTGAAGCCTATAAACTTGATGCGCAGAATGTATATGCGTCACTGCAGATAAGGTTGTCAGAGTCTGAGGCGAACTCAAGTCGCAGCCAGGCTGCAGCAGAGGTTAAACTGGAAGAGCATCGTTTCTACATTGAAACCATCACCACCGAAAACAGTCACCTTCGCGAGAAGATTAACAAACTTGAAGAGGGTATCGGACACATTGAGGAACGCCGTTCGTCACTGGAACGACAAGCTAATGTTCTTGGCCATGAATTACAAGCAAAAACCTCAGAGTTCGAACAGAATGAAGACGAACTACTGCGCAGACTAACAGCACTGTCCAGTCAGGATGAAATCGTTGAGCAGAAATTACGAGATGCTGAGGACGAGAAACAAAACCTTCTCGATCAACTGAAAGACATTTCAGAAGAACGTACCACTTTAACGTCTAAACTAGCCAGTCTACAGGCAGAGCTTGATACACTTCTACAAACTCGACTAGTTGATCTCGAGAACGAGAACTGTTCGTTGGTTCAGCAGAACCATAGTCTTCAAACGGAGCAACAGCGACAACTGCTCGATTACCGCACGCAATTAGACTCAAAAACTGCCGAGGTGGATCAGCTAGAATCCGAATGTTCTGCTCAGATTCTGTCGATCGAGGCTACCAATAAAACGCTTGCAGAAAAATTGGAGAAACTTCAAGATGTGAATGCAAGCTTGCAGCATGACATCGTTCGATTGACAGAGAATGTAACGTCTCTGGAACAGACGAACGTTGAACTGGAACGTGAGTCTACCTGGATAAAAATGCAATTGGAGAACTCTAGTTCTGAACAAATGGAACTAGAGCAAGTGCGCTCGCAACTGCACGACGTGCAAACGGAGTCCGAGCGATTGGCACAACAGAGTCATGTCTTTCAACAAGGCCATGAGCTTGAGGTGACCGCACTGCGTCAGCAGATAGCCGAACTGGAATCACTGCGCACACAAATCGGCCAGAACCAGACCGACGACCAGGTGTTCATACAGAACGAGAATGAACGCCTGATGGCTGCACTGGCTGAGAAAGACGCTGTCATTCAGAATTACCAAAAACAGAATTTACAACTGCAAATGGGTGCCACAGCAGCGACTGCGTTCGATCCATTCGCTACGCTATCAGCTCCGTCGGCTTCGGAACCTCTACTGGATGATCAAATTGTTCAGCTTCAGGTTGATCTACAGCATGCCAACGAGGAGCTGGTACATCTACGAACGAATCTACAGCATGCCAACAAGGAACTAAACAGTCTTCGAGTAGAACACTCGCGGGTGTTGGACGAAAACTCGAATCAACATTTGACCGTCGAGGAGCTAAGCAAAGCCAACGAAGACTTCCAATCTCAAATACATAGTTTAAGAGCGGCTAGTGCAGAGCTACAACAACTCACCGTCGAACGCGATACGGAAATTCAAAGCCTTCGTGCGGCCGTGGAGACAAGCCAACAAGCTTCCCAGCAAGACACGGGTGCCCAGCGTAAAATCGATGAGCTCCAGAACAATCTGAGCAGCATCGAGCAGTACTTGAGTCAACTGCAAATCCAGCATCGCATTGCGACCAGTGACTGTGAACAACAGGCCCAAACGATTGCCGGCATGGAGGAGGAGATCAGCAATCGAACCGCAGAGTTCCAGTCTCGCATACGTTCGCTTGAGGGTGAAATTAGGGAGCTAGAGCAGAAGCTAGCACATCAAGTAACAGCGGTGGATTCAATTGAATCCCAGATCATGGTTGTGGAAAATGTGTCTGTTGTTGGTGCAGAACTCCAGTACGCCAACATGGAACCTGTTGTTGAGGAGATAATCACGCCAAAGAAAGCGTACCTGTGTCAACCGGAAGCTGCGGTAGCCACGAGTGCATTGCCATCGTTTGACAGTAGTCGCTTCTTTGATTCGGGACCACCGGTAGCGGCAGATTCATTCCTAGGTGTTGCTGCCGATGTGTCTCAGGTTTCGCAGGTTTCTCAGGTTCCTCAGGTCGTAGATTTCTTCGAAGATAATGCAGATGACGGCTGGGGCTTTGGCTCGGACGAAGCTAATCTTGAAGAACAACACCAAAATGCGACGGTGCCGTTTGCTACAGCGCAGACATTGCGACTTGTGCCCGCTCAGGCAGAGCTGGAAATTCGTCTGCAGGAGAGCGAGGATAAGGTAAATATAGATTTTTGTTCTATTATATTTTATCGCTATGGCTTGAAAGGGGTTTCAGTTTAGTTCAGTTCTAGCTTTTTTATAGCTTCGGTTCCAACTCCAAACTGAAACCGTACCGAATCTATATAAATATTCTAAAAAATCAAAATAAGAAAGAAAAAAGTTTTCAAAGCTATAAATTTCGGATCTAAAGACCCTTAAATATAATCTAATATATTTTTTTTTACTTTTTCTTCAGATTCACAATCTCGAACAAGAACGAAACGAGCTTCGCGACAGTTTGGCTGCTCTGCAAACCAAATCGACAAATATGCTTAAGAAACTAAAACAGTACCAGGCCAAAATAAGCGAGCTAAACGCTGCGGCAGCCACATTCCGAAAGTCCTCTTCGGTTGAGTCCAACGAACTAGACGTTGCCATTCAGGAGGAACTCAACGCGCAGGTTAAACGACTCGAAGCCAAACTGCTCGAGCAAAAGAACGAACGTGAGAAAGATTTGCTGGAACGCACGTCTTTGCTGAAGCGCGCCGAAGTGTTGGCCGCTGCCAACGATCGCATGACGGAAATGAAAGAGCGCCAGGACAACGAGATCGAGTCTTGTAAACTGACGATACGTCAGCTTAGCGGTCAACTACAGAAACTGGAGGACTGGAGCGAGGATAGTGCAAAGCCATCGTTACAAGCTACAGTGCCGGTATCGGACACAGCCGCCCTAGAAATTGAGGGACTAAAAAAACAGCTGCTCGACGTGCACCTGGACACCGAGGAAGTACAGGCATTACTCGACGAAGAGAAGTCCCACAGTAAACTTCTGGAAGACCGTATAAAGACACTGCAACAGTCTCTGATGCAAAAGAACCAGGTTGAAGAGGAGTTGCTACGAGCCAGAAGCGAGCTGACCGCACAAAACTCAGTGATCGAAACAAATCCCCTTGAGCTAGACAATCTAAAAGCGGAACTGCGTCAGAAGACCGAACAAATCGGTGATCTACAGTCTCAGATTAGTGTGCTGAAGACACAGGCCGCCGACGCGATGGCAACAATTGATGTGCTCTCACAAGAATCCACGTACATTAAAACCGCTCTGGACACACTCAAAGAGGAACACAACTACAAGATTACCGAGAACAATGCACTGTCCAGTGAGATGAAACGACTCAGCGAACGAAACTCAGAGCTGGCCACCGAGGTGCGCAGTATGACACAGTCGCAGGCGGCCACCAGTAGCATGAGCGAGCTCGAGGAACAGTTGCAGAACGTTTTGGCAACGGTACAGTATAAAGACGCTGAAATTATGCAACTTAGCTTGCGCATTGAAGAGAGTGAAATAAATGTGCTTCAACTGCAAGCGAAGCTACGCGACACAGAAGAGGTCCATCGCAAGGAGATTGAAAAGAGGGCTGCGGAAGAGGTCGAAAGCAAAGTAGTCGAAACAAGAGCTGAGGAAGTAGTACCAATCGCCAGCACACTAGAAAGCCCACAACCGTCTACAGAAACCTCTGAATCACAGGCAAAGATAATCCGTGAATTGCAAGCAGAAAAGGAGCACATGGAACAAGAGCTGCAGGTTCTAAACGAGCAGGTACTGAGCACTCTGAACCTAGAAGACGACCTTAAATCGCTGGTACTACAAATGGACATGAAAAACATTGAAATCACAGAGCTTAAGAGCTCTTTGTCGCAGCTAAAGCGTCAAGAAACCGTACAGCCCGAGCAGCTCTCAAAGGCATCGGAAACAGAGTATCTCTCTAGAATACAGCAACTAGAAACGTCTGTAGAGCAGATAAATGCTCAATGGGAACAGGTTATGGAACAACGATGTGCAGAGCTGGCAGACAGTTGGCGTGGGCATTTAACGCAGCGCGAAGAAGAATTCCATTTGCTAGAGCAGAACTTCCAGGTTCAACTAGCCCAACTACAGAGTACCTCAGAATCGTCTACACCGGTGCGAGCACTCGATGACAACCAAAACAATGATGATCAGGCTGCAACGGCTGACATGGTGAAACAAATGCAGAAGGCTCTGGAGAGCCAAGAGATCGAAATCGTGACGTTGAAAGAGCAGCTCGCCATTCGAAGTGCAGAGTACGCAAGCATTGCAGCCAAAGTGGATCCATTCGGACAGAACAATATGTCCAACCGAAGTATTATGTCAATTGACCTGAATAAAAAGAAAGACTCTGCCGAACCAGGCAAAAAGTCTGAACTAGACCTGGCACTGTACATGCTGCACCAGCGAGACATGTGCTGTGAGGAACTCACCGAGGAATTGATCCATTTGCTAGAGGAACGTGATACGCTGCAGTTGAAACTATCGAAATCACTGCGAGAAACCGAAACGATCAGGCAAAATAAAGGTATCGATTCAGTTGGTAAGTGTTAATTATTATTATTGTAATTTTATGGGCTACTTGGTTTTCTCGCCACTACAATCGGAGTTCAGCGATTCCAGGTCACTATCCACACGGAATTGCATTTGTTCAATTTCGTTCTTCACTTCGCGTGACAAATGCATTTTTGGTTGATCAAAATACGTGGCACAGAACTCGAATAAGTTCTCCGACGGACGGGCGGTCTCAATTCTCTTCGTGATTATATTAATGATTGCCTGAATTTCCGGGTGTGCGTTTAAGTAGTGCCAGTTTTGTCTTTTATTTTCCACTAGCCATTCGGTAGTTAGTTTTTGCTTCTGTTCATCGGAAAGAATGTGGCCGTCGAACATGCGAAGACTTGTGATGTTGTTCGGGTCGTCGAGTGGGTCACAAGGGCATTCGTTTGATGTGGTCGACATGACTTCCATTAAATATAACAAAAAAAATCAGAATACAAATTTCGACGACTTTGATTATTATTAATTTATGTCAATTTATATTTTAAATACAGCATCTGAGGTCGACTCCTCAGAAACCACTCCAGACAAATCTACGAATCCCGCTGACAGTGAAGTTGGCACTCCAGAAAATAATAGTAAATTGAATGCAAAGTGAGTACAGACACATTTTTTTATATATCGAAAAGTACAAGCTAATCGTGTTCTCCGTCCAAATAGGATTTCCCAACTTCAACAACTGGGTGGCAGCGGAACAGCTACAACAACAACGTCGAGTGGAAATGCACGCGATAAATCGCTGCGCGAAGAGCGTGACCAACGTCAACGACAGATGGCCCTGCTGCAACGTGATGTGGCCACGTTGCCGGCCGAAGCCGTCGCCGAACTAATCGGAGCCGATTACGAACAGTCCCGACAAACCCAAAGTCAGTCGTCGGTTCTGCTGAACTGGCTATGGGGCAATAGCACGCCCAAGACCGACGGTTAAATAAATACTATATTATAGTTATACAGCGATGAATTCCTAATTATTATTTGTATATTTTTTATTTTAATTAATTCTGCTTCATTCAATCGAAACTAAATTTGATTTGTGTTGAGGGTTTTTTTAATTTAAAATTAGTTTGAAATCAAGATGTTTGTAAAATAAAATGTGTATTGTTTTTGATTTTAAGCCGGGGTAAATGTGCGTGCTATATTATAGTGGAAACCTATATTTTATCTCTATTTTGTTTTTTTAAATATATGTTCAAATTATATGTGGTATCCAATTAAATGCAAACTGAGTATATTATATACGTGATAGTGTTTTGTTTTAAAGAAATGCTTTGTCTGGAAGAATTTAAAGTTATATATTCTATATATTTTATAAAATTTCAATCGTTTCTAAAATTGTCCAAATGAGATAGTTTGGTGAAAACTCTTCTGATATTACCGTTTTAGGTACATATCTTTATACGTGTTAGATTTCATTAAGATTGGAGCGGTATTAAGGATTTTGATATTTTTGACTATTTTGGACAATTTTGCATGACCCTAGGGTCGTTGAAAATTTCGTATATTCTATAAAAATT
>JAAAKO020020783.1:0-15108 GCA_010015015.2 Bolitophila cinerea | reverse complement strand
ATATATATATATATATATATATATATATAGATTAAGTAAAAAGTCTGTCTATGGGTTTCAATATGTAGTGGTAGTCTGTAAGAGCGATATAAAAACTAACTCGATTCGACTGGATCGCTCTTACAGACTGGAAGTAATGAATTTACCTGATTTCACTTTCGATTTTTTTTAAATCCTTTTTTTAAGTAGGAGGTGTATGGTTGTTTGTGTATAGATGGTATTTAGCTGCTGCCGGTGCGGTAAATTTTTTGTTGGTTTAGTGGAAATCCGAACCGGAAAGCCTCTCAGAGGAAGGGTGCAGGAATTGAGGTTTTATTGAGCTCTAAATTAGTAAACAAAAAAAACTATGTGAATGTTACATGCTAGACGTATCGGGCGAGAAACTTCTAGTATTTTATATATTTATAAGGATCAGAAAAATGTTCATAATATGCATGCTACATTTTTTTGAAAGTTAGTGGCGGAAACATTTTAATGTTTCTGAAAAGCATTATATTTTCTAAAGCACATATATTTTTTAATTTAATTTCTTTCCGTAAATGTATACTCAGTTTGCACGCCATTGTTTCTTGTGATTTTTATATGTAACTATGTTCTATGTTACGTAAAAAAACCATGGGAACAAGCAAAAGACAAGCAAAAAACAAGCAAAAAACCTAAAAATCACGTAAAACAAAAAAAAAATAAACTAATAAGGCTTAGGTTACGTGGTATTCAGTTTTCTTGTTTTTATTTTTCACATCGCACGCGTGAAATTTGCTCCAACTTTCGCATAAAAAATGCATTTCAAAGAAAAACATAAACGTATACACATTAGGGTGGAGTAAAATTCTAAATAAATTAGGCCTCAATGCGAAAAATGCGGGATTTTTTTTTTTCAAATTCATTTTTTTTACTAGTTTTGCCCCACGTTTAGTTTAAAATTTATCATTTTACCCTATTTTTACCTTAAACAATGTTTAAGATCGACTGTTCGAAAGTATTTTGTACGTACTACCATGCCGATTCTGAATGTACTACGATTGGCTGAATTTCGATTGGCAGAATCACGATTGGCCGAATTACGTTTAGCAAAATGATACGATTGGCCGAATTACGATTGGCCGAATCACGATTGGCCAAATGATACGATTAACCGAATCACGATTGGTCGAATGATACAAATGGACGAACAACAATTGGCCGAATTTAAATGAAAAACAATCAATTCAAATTTGGCCAATCGTATCATTTGGCCAATCGTTATTTGGCCAATCGTATCATTTTGCCAATCGTGACTCAGCCAATCGTGATTCGGCCGATCGAAATTCGGCCAATAGGATTTTGGCCAATCAAGTGACACCAGCCGTTGCTATAGCCACAATATATGTTTGAGCCGTCAATAACGAGCTGCTTAATCCCAATTTAAATGCATAAGTACCTTACAAATAAAATATTTGGAAATTTTCAAAATCATACCATTTTTTATTATATACTTACAGCAGAAACATGTTAGGTTAAATTTAAAGAAGATTAAAAGATGTTCAATAATTTCATACTTGATTTTTAATTTAATATATATCGAATTTTTATTTTATTTATATTTAATTTCCACCAAATGCCTCTGACTGTGCACAATTGATGAGCGTTTGAAAAATCCAATCTTTGTCTATATACAAAATTCTCAAAACTGGATTTGCGCAGTGTCTCAAGAAAGCAGACCTTTTAGTAAGACGTTGCACACATTCATCGAGAATCCAAAGAAAACAAAAATGACAATTCCACGTTTGCTTACCTCTTCAATATCTCTGTACTCGTATAAGGCACACATACGACGATCGGGAAGCGGCGCCCAGCCTCCACGCTTAGACGTCTAAGACGTCTTGAAGACAATATTCCATATTATACAATGCACATTGTATGCAGTATACAAAGTACAACGGTACATACAAAATGCATTCATGTACGCGATGGAATTGAATGAATTGAAGCGTATGTTTTCATATATTCAGTCTAAGCTTTTCTGTGTGATTGTATACACATACCAGATTTCCGCAACTGCAGCGCAGCAATCTACCATGAAGTTGGCTCCGTTTCGGTGTTGCTGAAAACTATCCAAAGCACATTGTAGAAAAGTAGATTGTACAAGTGTATATTATATATTTTTTTATATATATATAAACTTTACAAAACCGCGTGAAATTGCGTTTTGCCTCTCGGCACAGCCAGCCGGCTCGAAGGACCATAGCACGCATTTATAATTCAATAACTGCAGTGAAACAGTAGAAGAAGAAAAAAGAAATAAAACCGGAATGGAATAAAAACGAATCCAATTTTCTCCGCAAAGGTATATTACGCTGTATCTGCGCTGAAATTGAAATTGCACCGCAATAAATACGACATTGTGGCGCATAATTATGCGTTTCTCTGTGCAATATCCTTCAATCGACCGCACACTCACCGCAATTCATATTAAACCGGCGCGTTGTGGCGGAGCTGGAGCACGGCAGAGCTCTATAAATGTAGTTATTAGTGTATATTGCATAAAGTGCACCCGCATGCAGTTTTCTATACACTCATACAATTTCATGGCATTATATTACATATAGGAAAATATTTTCGAATACATTTATCCGCTAGTACAAATGTATATAGTATTGTATAGCCGTGGTAGCACCGGAGCCAAAGTCAACGCCGCCGCCGTGCCGGCAGCGTCAGCCGGAGCGCGCGCAACGAGTACAAGAGCACCCGCGCATATAACGTTTTTATTGTTATTTCAAATTACATTTATTTCTACGTTTGCTCTCAAGTACCCACTTTAATGTGGAGCTTTCCTTAGCTCGCCGAGCGCAAATATGCGCGCCCTTGCATTTTACTATATTACATATATAGTACTCTATACTTGTATATACCGTACAATGCATTATGTATTCAATATTGCGCGCGCCTCTCATAAAATAAATGAACATTTGTGCAACCGCGTAATGTGTACAAGTGTGTATGTGTGTGGGTCTATACGAGCATATATAGTATGTGTATGTGTGTGTGCAGCTCTCTGCGGGGCAGTTTCATCTGGGAATGCAGTGCTCGGGTATGTGCCAGGAACGCCTAATCTGATTTGTGAGACGCTTTAGATTCGGGCAGGGATTACATATACTATTGTGTTTGACGAGGATTGTGAACAGTGATTATGGCTTACGATGGTGATGTAATTTTATGGCAGATTGTGAATTGAGAGATGTGGAACCTATAACAACTAGTTGCATTTTGCTGCAAGTGGAGCGCATTTAATTATCGATATGATATATTACAATGATTATAAGTATTATATTTTGTAATGAATGTATATTTAAAGAAATAATATAAAAAAACCAATGAATAAAAGATTGGTTATTATTAAAGCCAGGAAAAAAATGTAAATACATTATTGTCTGTGCATGCCTTTAAGATACTAAAATATATCTGATCGAATTTCCAATCAAATGAGACCCACTTGTTTTAGACTATTTTATGTTTTTAAATGCATATTTTTAGGTAAGAGCATTTTTTGCATATTTTCAAGATATATTATAACTATTTTACATACATTTTAATAATTTTTCCATTTTTTTTAAGTATTTTATATATTTGAAATAATAATAATAATATTTTTAATTATATTTATACTGAGCACAATTTAATTTATTATATTCAAACGAAATTGTCCCACAAAAAAAAATTGATCCTAAATTAAATGCCACCATAAAAATATTTTTTTTGTTGAAAAAGGGTTCCCAGATAAAAACAAAATTTTCATACAAATAAATCAAAAATGTTCACATAAAAAATGCACGTTTTTGTGCAATAATTTATTTACAGTAATTATTTTTTAATTTTTATGGTGATTTGTTTGAATCAAGGTAACAATAATTGAAGTTACTAAATATTTATTCATGTTAACAACATTTATTTTGTTTAGAATATTTTTTAAAAGGCACTATTTATTTACACCAATAAAATATTGTGTAATTAAATTCCGATTAAATTTAATTTTTACTATCAAAAAGTAATATATTTTCTGTACATACTTACAATTTTTTAGTGGATATTTTCGCATTGTAAATTTTATGGTGCATATTTATGCATTATTAGACACTAAAATTCCAGGCTCTAGTTATTATATTTTCCAAGATATGTGGACATAAAATAAAAAAAAAATGTTAATATTCTTATTTTATAGTCCCTGCATTGATTTATGATGACAGTTCTTCTTCTGGTGTTTGCATAAAATGATCGTTATAATCTCTCAACCAGCGCTGAGCCATATGTCCGTGGAATTCTGGCCTATATAGTCGATGGGACGTGGCAAAGCCTAATCTCTGTAAAGAATAAAAGTATTTTCTCTACCCTGAAAAACAATATTTTTTAAGCTGAAGTATCAAAATTATGCGCCTTTAAAAAAATATGTTTTTTTATTATTTATAAAAATGTACTTTAGCATAAGAAACAAATTGAATTGAAATTTAAATAATCGTTGTTTCTCGATTGGCCGAATCTCAATTGGTCGAATCACGATAGGCCGAATGATACGATTGGCCGAATAATACAATATAGTACAATAATACAATTGCCCAAAGCACGGGCCGAATCACGATTGGCCGAATGATACAATTGGCCGAATTACGATTGGCCGAATGATACAATTGGCCGTATTACGATTGGCCAAATAACGATTGGCCAAATAACGATTGGCCGAATTGGTGGTGATGTTTGTTTTAAAATTGGTCAATCGATTACCGCAAAAAAAAACTTTATTCTATCAGGGTGGATGCGTGCAAACGCAAAGTTATCACTTAGACATGTTTTTGTAAATATATTTTTTACCGAGGGTTTCCAATCAAAATGATTAGTGGTCAAAAAGTTGTCAATTAATTGCCGCAAAAAATGCTTATGTGAAGGGTTGTGCAATCGAGTATTTGGCACCTAGGCCTTTTTCGGAAAACTGTGGTAACCGAGGGTGGTCATTCAAAATTATTAGTGGTAATTTGTTGTCAAAAAGTGGTCAATCGCTTTAAGGTATGTTAATGTTAAAGTGACTCTTTAATATAAATAAAATTAAGTAGTTTAACAAAGAAACAGCTTTTTGCCAAAGTTAAAACTAATTATTTTCTGATTCAAAAATGTGTAGATTAACAACATCTAATAATGAGGTCATTGAGACATGAAAAAGTGGTAGGGACACCTAGAGAAACACCAAATAAGTAAGTACCAGAAACTCGAGAAAAACTTCACTACTTTTGCCGGGCCACAAAATAGGGAGAGACATGAAATATAAAAAAAATCAAAGCACAACATTTATATTTTTTTTAGTAGATTATATTTAGGTCATATATAGAAAATGTTAGTTGTTTGGTATAATTTTAAGGATTTGAATTTGGGAATTTTATGTCTTAGTTGCACCTGATTTAAAACATAAAAATAAAATTAAATTAAAAAAAGTGCTGTGTATAAGAATAAAAATTTACAGGAGGCGAGGAGTGGACCTTACGTCGTGGATTGATTAAATTTAGTAAAAAAAAGAATCAAAGTATTTTTAAAATAACATAACATAAAAATGAGAATTAGAAGAACGGGATTTATAAAAATAGTAATATGGGATTTTTTAAGTATACAAAGATTAAACAATTTAATTTAAATCTATAATTTTTTTTTATTATAAGTGTAATTGAAATTAACTGATTTTCCATGTTTTTATTTGAAAGAGAGAAACATATCTAGAACCTAATGCAGAAACGAAATAATTTTTCCCGTTGTACAATTTGTATTAAAAACTTTCAATAAAAAAATGAACTCGCAATTATTTCATATATTTGGTAAAATGAATATTTTTTTACAATGAATAAATTGTTAGTATCAATAAAAACCGTTTATGCATATAAATTAAATGTAGTGTTTTATAAATAAAAATACGCTTTCAAATTTTGGAAAACCAAGAAATACTTTCGGGTCGTTTGTGCCCTAAACATGGTTCCATTGTTATAAAACGCATGTATTTGAGGGTATTTTAAATTTATTATAGTGTAATTTTTGACATTTATTGATTAAATTTAGGCACATTTTTTGTTCAAGTTTTTTGATAATAATCAAATCAAAATTCTTTTAAAAAACGATAAATTCAATTTTTTTTTTAATTAACAGAAATGCAAAAACCGTTTTCACTCTTTTCCTAAAAAAATGTTTAAATCTATTTTAAAAAAATCACAGTTTGTATTTTTTAAACAAACACTTGTAATTATATTTTTGCATTAATTATTATGAATTAAATAAGCATGAGTATTGGCTGCGTTAGAACGTTTGCACTTAAATAAAGAGTCAATATTAATCTCAATATGAAGAACTTACTTTTTTTAGGTTTTAGAGCGTTTTAAATTACCAAAATAGCTATGGAACAATTATAAAAAAGATGTTAGTTACCACTGTTTTAAATAAACGATTTCTTTCTAGAGATTTTCAAAACCATCTGCTTCGTTTATCTTTATGAGCTTTACAATTCGTTCAATTGCATTCTACATCAAATAAAACATGACTTTTTTGCGCTGCCATTTTTGTCTTCAATAAAAGGCTTCGCGCGCGAAATTTTAAAACATAAAATTTGAAGGTCAGATAGTAATGATAAACAATTTATACTAAAGTATTATAACATTTTTTTCTTTAAAATATTCTACAGTATTTAAGCTTTTTCATAAATTCTAACAAAATTTTATTTTATTTCATTAAAAATTTAAGCTCCTCCCAAAACTTTGGTAGGGCAAAACCGCGGTCCCCCCTCTCAACGTACCTGAGCCGTAAAAACCAAGAAAATTCTAATTTTTATACACGTATAATGATATTCTTGGGCTTTTTAATTAAAAAAATCATCAATGACGTCAGATTTAATCCACTGCAATTATTTTTAATATCATCTTGTTTTGTGTTGAAAAACCTTAGAGCTTTATAGATCTTTGGAGATTATACTAAAATAAAATAATATTATTACAATCTTCATATAATATTTTCAAATTTATAAAAAATGCATTTATAATGTAAATTGATGAAAATAATGAAAATCTAAAAAAATATATATTTTTTTTAAATATTATATTACGATCATTTTGTTTTATTATATATATCTATTCTTAGTGATGCCGCCACAGATCAATTTTACCAAGTCTTTAGTCGGCTCCTTTGTTGCATTAATAATCTTTGATAATGCTTAATAAGCCTAATATTTTTGCAGATTTCCTAGCAGTAAAACCCTCTTTACTGTGGTTTCTGTAGTTTAACATCTGCAAGAGAATATAAACAATAAACGTATCCATCGGATGCACTCTTCAGAAAAATGCATCAAAGCATTCATCACATTAGAAAATGCGGTGGAATAAATTAAAACTGTTTAATCCAGCAGAGGAAATTATCAAAGAATTATTTTAATAAAATCTCACTCAATATCAAAAGCACTTCTTAAAACTTTTTGTACATATAATTTCTGATCAAATGCACTTAAAGTTCACAACGCTCCTCGAAAAATGTACAAAGAAAAGTCTATACAGTTTTCTTTGTGCAATTTTCCAAACGCACACACACACGCAAGTTAAAAGTAAATATATGCCTTGCAGCGCACGAAGGAGGCACTATCGTTTCCGTCTTATTAAAAAGTCCATAAATTATTTTTTAAACACGCCAGCTATTTACCCCCAACTCCGGGACCCTTATACGGAATATCTAAATGCAAACATGCAAACTCGGGCGATGATGGTCGGGCAGACGCATGCGCCCTTAATCGAGTCTCGTCCTGGTGATGGGCTGCATGAACTTTCCGACCAGTTTTTTTTAGGTAGAATATAATTATGTATAACTTCATAATCTATGTAATAATGTAGCACAGTATAAACGGATAATGAATTTAAGCAACGTCCGCCGCTTACATTTGTTTTATGTAATAAGTTTTTCTTACTCTGATATTTATGTACGTCACGCATGATTCACATATTTTCAAATTGAAAAAAAAAAAAATAGACAATGCCTGCCAAAGCAAACCGGAAATGTAATTATACTAACGTTTGGAGAGCTTATAAGAAAACTCCCATTTTTTTTGATCATTTCTCTAAATCCATTTTCATAAATCGAATTCGATGGAAACTCGAGACGCAATTTACAAAAAAATTAAAATGGTATCCATCGCTGAACCATAACAACTGCGCCCGGAAGATGTGCTCTCATTCCGTGTGTAATGTTGCAAAACCATCATCCAGGTCCTGGCCGCCGCGCCGCCCATTCAGGCACTTCGGAATGGGATGTAATCCACCCACTGTATGTCGTTGATGATGGTGCGGTGGCATACCTTTGAGTACACTCGCAAAGCGCATTGAAATGAAAATGATAAAGAAAAGAGAAAAAAACGCTTCTTTTCAATTACAATTATTGTGCGAGGGATTGCACATCACATGAGGTAGAGGAGGAAACGTGTGGGGGAGTGGGTGTACTGCACGACTGCGGCGGCTGACGTGGTGGGCACATTTGCTTTCTTTGCGAGCACTCAAGCAAATATTGGCGGCTGTTCAAAACGATAACAAAAATGCATTTAAATCGCAGCAATTTTTGCTGGCAAAGGTTCAGCGAAATGCGGTATAGCTGATGGGAGCGCATGGGCTGAAGGTGGCGAGGCTTGGCTGAGAATTTCGTTTGTTTTATGTATATATATATATATTGGAAATGTGAGTATGTGATTTTTGGGCGTGGAAGCGTATTAAAAAATAATTCGGAGGGTTATTGAAAAAGCTCACTTGGGCGAGAATCGATTTAGATTAGAGAATTGTAATAAAGTGCATTTTTAAATTGTAACATTGATAGTGCACCTTTATTTATTGCAGCCAGGAAAAAAAAATGTTTGTGGAAAAGTAAATCATTATGATTTATTTGGTTATCGTGGCTGATTGATCACAAAGGATATTTATAGTAATTACAAATGGTAAACTTTCGTAAGAAAACGCCGGAATCACGGAACATCAAAATCTCGGAAATAACAAAGTCCCGGAATACAAAATCTAGGATAATAATAAGACACTTGTTTTACTAGATTTTGTCATTTCCGAGATTTTGATACCGGGATTTAGATTCCGGGATTTTTATATTACGCAATTATGAATTTGGGGATTATTAGTTTCGGGATTGTGCTTTTGGGATTTTGAATTTTGTGATTATGTTTTCCGGAATGTCGTAGCCAACCATAAAAATACACATTGCCTTTTTATAAATTTAATACTATCTCACATAGCGATTTCTCTCTGACACCAAAAAGTGTTATAGAAGTTAGAAGAAATGAGGTGAGAGGACATCACGTTTTTAGGGTAGTCGGAAAGAAGGGCTACGTAGGGTTTTTAAAATTTATATTTAAACTCCAGCAAAATAAATCGGTCTTTCCTTGTGGCAGTTAAAGAGGTATGGAACTGGTTTTTAATACATTTTCAATTACGGCTTATTTACAAATTATTTCTTTGGTTAATCTACCTTTCTACTTTTAATAACATTTGGAATTGTTGGCAATCATTATAATTTTACTCCACTCTTAAAATTTATATTTTGTAAAAATAACATTGTTTTTACTAATTCTAATTTAGATACATTTTTTTTGAATGAAAATCAATTAGAACAAAATTTTTCTATCACATTATCTTAAGCAAAGGAACTTCTATCGTTTTTTTTTAAACCTAACATCTAAAGGTCTTATGGTTTTTGGTTTAATTAAAAATCCCACAGTGAAACTTATTTCCGCTCTCCAATAATATGCCTGTTGTTTTAAAGATAGGTATTAACGCACCTTAGGCTGGATAGAGCGGACTAAAGACGGTAGTTAAAGGTAGATACAACTTCTAAAAGTTAAAAAATAAACAAGTAAAAGAATATTAAAATATTCAATATTATTTACAAGTGAATGGAAAGAAGTAGAAACTCGTGAATGGATTTAAAAAAAATCACGATACATTTTTTCAGGGAACAGGACATTTATAAAAAAACACAAAATACTCTTTATTTTATTACCTTAGAGATGAAAATATTTTTTATTATTTTATATTATATGTCAACCATGAGTCAGGGGTCACAAAACGTTTATATGTATATATTTTTTTGACATTATTTAGTTTTTTTCTGAAGTTTTTCTTTCTATTCAAATAGCAATATCATCGGTAGCCTGATGGATTTTAATTATTATCAATATTAAATCTTATCGATCGGTTATAATTAATCTAAAGTGAAACAATTGATCTTCAATCAATCTGTCCATAACTTTTTTTCTATAGATGCATTCCATGAGAAATCGCATATCGTTGTATGAAGACAATAGATTATATGCATTAACAAAATACCCATAGTTTTTTCTTTTCTTTTTAGAGAGAATAATTAAAGAATTAATTTAATTTTTTTTTTTTAAAAAAAGCTATTTTTTTTAAAATTTGCATTAAAAACATGTTAAAATTGCTTGCGCATTAGTCTTGAACCAATCTGGAGGTATAACTAAAAATTAATGACCACTTAGTACCCCGGATACATGGGAGAATATAATATATTTGCCTGGCAGGTGTTTATCCTAGATGTGTGAACACGCTCTGCATATGGCTATCAGTTCGGCCGTATAGAACGTTGTCGGTTGCGTGAGCTGGTATGATGTTCTTCAAATTTCGCTCGATTAAACAGCAGTTCCAATTCCTTCATTACTCATTCATCCATCGGTGTAGAATACCACTGTTCCGTTGGGTAGAGTATCCAAAAACTCTGAAAATGAATGTACGACTGTCGAAGGAAGCATCTCCTTGGGAATTGCGGAAAGAGTCTCTTTAATTATCCATTGGATTGTAGGCTTGTAAATTATGTCTTCAAAGGCTACTGTATAGCACAGGAAGTTTGTGGCTGATGCTTGCGAAATTAGTGCACGTTCCGAGAGGGCGCCGAAAATATTACCGGGTTAGTTTTTTTCAGATGTTGTCGTTTGGGCCCATTGGTGTAAAAAGTTTGCACAAGCTGCTACAGACGGATAGAGAGTGGAGAAATGACAGCTAGGACTTCGATGATGGAAAAGTGGGTAGTTTATTTAAGTTGCAGACATATTCTTAAAGATCTTCTAACCGCGTCATTTTCTCAGTCCAGAAGTCGAGTCGATTATGTATCATTTTCTCCATCGACTTTCGCAAACACTATAGCAAACAGATGAGTCTTTATGAACTAGCCAAGGAAATGTCTTTGTTAGGTTTAGGCTTTGGAAAACTTTACTGATTTTTCTGGCGGCTGGTTGGGCATATACCTTCTTCGAAGAAATCATTAAACCTGTTCAGAATATAGATTTTTGCCAAATCGGAGAGCATTTGTATAAGTTTGAATTGGATGTTATCCAGGCCAGCGGACTTGTTGTTGCAGCTTTTTAGTTTGACTTCCAGCTCAATAATACTAAAGGTATACTCATATAATGCTCCGGATATGGATCCTCGCTTGGAATGCTTGGTTGCTGTTATTCTGCTATTGGTGGAGCAATCTTTGCACACAAATCTTGTTATTATATTGGCCTGCTATTTTTTGATTATAGTCCTCTAAACTTTCTGCCTATTTTCAATAGTGTGCTAATATTTGTGTCCTTTGAGAGTGATTCGCAAAATGTTTTCCAGCTCGCAGTTTTTGCCCTCTTGATGCATAGTTTGAGCTCAGCTGTCTTCTTCATGTATGAGACTGTTGCTTGTATTGACCGCCCTATTGTTGCGCGTGAGCATTAAAGTCTTGTATTGATGTGAATAATGCGTCCAACGTTGGTGCTATTACAGTAGTTGAAGAGAGAATATAAATACTAGCAATTCCAAGGTAATCACCGTTCTACATGTTTACTTAAGCCGCAGCACACTCATAAGCTGTATTTAAAATTACTTCCTCTGCTATTATGTCGTTTTTGATGGCAAGTAAGACTCCTCCATGACCATCTCGTGTATCATTGCGTGCTATTTTGTAACTTGGAATGATAAATGGTTCCTCTGGCCTAATATTTTCAATTAATACGTTAAATTCATTTTTGTTTTTGTTTTTATTGCTATGTCATGGCAGTTCCATTGAAGAAGTCTAAAGGGATCATTGGTCAGACTAGACATTTTGTGATAGAGATGACCCATGAAGTTAATGGTAGCGTAGTAAGTTGTAAGAGTGGGGACCACTAATGTCTGAATCAATATGAGTACTAGATAAAATGAAATATGCATCACTAGAAAGTATCGGCAGCAGTCGGAAGCACAAGTCGGCGGCAATGTGATACAGACATAACACAGGAAGCAACTACTGCAGATTTGAATACTAATTTCTTTAAATGTCGATGGCGTGTTGTGTCCTATGCCTGAGAATCCTGTGGAAGTTGTGGGTTGTTCATCCTTCATCGAGTTCGAGCTCTTCATTGATTCTTTGTGCTCTTATCGGTGTCCTTCTACGCTTCGTTCCACGGGAAGATTGAATAATTGGTTTTGAACACGGATTTGCGATGGATACTGAGGTTTTGCCGGTTCTGCTGGTGCTGTTGAAGATGCTGAATTTGACTGGCTAAACGATGTTGGTGCTATCATTAAGAACGCTGATGGAGTATGTGGGATAGCAGCTGTGTTTGAAGAATTTGATTGTATCGGTGGAAGTGCTGCAAACGCATTTTGTATATATTTTTTTTTATTTATTTTTTTTTTTTTATATATATTTTGCGCTTGAGAAGAAAAGCTCTTCGGTTAGCAGTATTGTATTGTATTTAATTATTTTTTTGTATATTACTTATTATAAATTCTACTATTTATTTAAAGAGACGTATATATTCCACAATCATTCTAATCTATTATAAATTTAATAAAGAATTAAAAAAAGGTAAAAAACCAGTAGAAGACTACAAAAAAAAACATTTTATTAAAATTGATAAATATAAATAAATATATATGCTATAACTAAAAAAATGCTTAGCGAATTAATCAAATTAATCAAATAAAATAAAATAAAAATTATAAGAATAGAATTGTACGAATTACGCTTATATAGATTTTTTTTTTAATAAAGCTCGAATCCATATCCTATTCGTCAAGAATCCTCCCAAACGCGAATTCACAGGTTTATCACCAACTGTTTATTTTGTACAGTCGCGTTCGCCACCGCAGGCTCCTAACGAGTTTCGCACACATTTATTATTGAAAGCTTTTTGATTAAATTATTTCGCCGCGCCGAGCCGAGCCGCGCGCCGCGCCGTGTATGCTCGTGGTAATTTAAAAACGCCCCAATGCTTGATCAGCACAATCAGCTTGTTCAGCTTTTTTAAATTCCATGTATAAATAAATAGTCAACAAAAAAAAGTCTGGTTTGTGGGCACACGAGGCAGCCGGTGCGGTGGTGGGGAGAGACAAATGAATATATTACTTTATATGTGTATTGTGTAATTATGTGTGAATTACGACTTGTCATCGTGCATTTGCGCGGTAAATTTAAATTGGACGTTTTATTATTAATTTGCTGGTACGGTGGAAACGGTCGCTTGTATAAATATGCTCACATTGTAACAATGTATACACATAATGTTAAAAAAATGTATGCTGAGCACGAAAATTACGAATGTATATATTGTTATATGTGAATTCAGGCTGAAGTGCATAACTCAATGCAGGTGTCCTAAGCTTCATATAAACAAGCATAAGACATGCAGCTTAGACATAGACATCGCATGAAATTTATCCAGGTACTGTATATAAGCTGGCTTACTATATGTGCGAACTTTGTGTATGTGTATGTTTATGTGTGTGTGCGTATACGATAAAGCAATAAATATTATAGCAGCACCTGCAGCATGCAAGATCTCCCGCGAGCAACCATCCGTGTGCCCCAGTATATATATATAGTGACGCATACCGACACACGGCATGGATGCATAAAATATTAAGCGCGGTAATCACTTCTTCTATGATAAATGTATTAAGTTTTGCCTAGTGGAGGGTGGTGGAGGGCGGTAGACGGATCGGCGGTAGAAGTAGCAGAGTATAGGAGTAGCTAGCTTCGCGCGTGTCAAACGCTGCATTCTTAGAAACACTCGCTTCTGCATCGTGGCGTTCTTTTTACGATGCATTTTAAAATGTACATTACCGTACAAAATATAAACTGAATTACGCGTTAAGTGAAAAGATGACGAAAGACGCAGAAGTCCCGTGAAGGGACTTTTTGAGTTAAACATACTGTATACAAAAAATATTTATATTTCGATGCTTTCATAAATTTTTTGGTTTTTACAATTAGGGCTTAAAAGCTCACTATCTCTTTTAAAACTTTTATCAGATCGAGATTTTTTTTGTCGAGATTTCGACCCCTACCAATATCTGACCGTTATATCCGGAGTTATACGAGATACTGAATTTTGGGTTTTACAAGTGCTTATTAAAAGCTTAATATCGTTATAAAAAAAATATCTTAAATAATAAAAAAATATATTAAATATATTTCAGTTAGTTATTTAAAAATGATTAAATTCCGTTTTTGATCACCAAGTTTGATATGATGACGAAGCTTTAATGGCTATTCGTCCAGATTGGCGATAAAAAAACTCCAAATCCACAAAATCCGTGAATTTGATTAAACCATTGTGTATTATTTGTCATCCAATCAAATTTTTGATTTTGTGTATTCAGAGTTGTCCAACGGTAATCTGATCGAAGGCAATAGATTGAAAAATAACCTTTATTCGACAAAAGTTACACAATGAGTATATGTGCTGAAAATTGTTCCTTTGTGGTGGCGCACTGTGGAATATCTGGACCATTTTGTGATTATAAATATGCCACGCTGTTTTTTATAATATTTTTTATCATATTTTAATTACAATTTATTAACGATACAAAGGTGGGAGATCTATTTTTTTATTTAAAGAACATTATTTATTTTTAAGAATGTCATTTTTTGTTGGTGATAGATAAATATTTAATGACATCAAAAAATAATTTTATTTTTTTATAAACATAATAATTGGGTGTCAGGAATTTATTATTTAAAGAAAAACCTTTTCATACATTAATTCATAAATATTAACTTTTATGTCATTTGCATACCCGGAATTAGCTTTTTAAAAATCAC
>JAAAKO020020772.1:0-15108 GCA_010015015.2 Bolitophila cinerea | reverse complement strand
AAACTGCGGAGATATTATTTATGCGATATAAGTATATATGTTTATAGTACAGTTAATACCACATCCATTCGTTATAGGGGTGAACCCCGTGCGTGTTTATATTTTCTGTGATCTGGCGCGCAGTTTCACAACGTATCCTATGCTCATGCGTGTGTGTCTGTGTATTTTGAACGGGTTTTCCTCGTACAGCGTATAACAACAAACGCTCCCATACACTTTCAGGTTACAATTCCCACAGGACAGGTCGTCTGTGTTGCGTCACACAGAAATTCTGGCGCTGCTCGACGATGGGAAGAGTATACATAAAATTACGGCAACGCATATTCATAAATATTGATCAAACAGCAGCCCATTCACAAGTAAAATGTTGTTTGTTATTATTGTTCTCCACTGTTACGAGGGATGCGAGGGTGCTGGAGAGTGTCTCCTTTGAATGTGTGCGTGTGAGATGTTGTTGTTTTTATTTGCTCCGGTCATTACGCAGTGTTTCCAGTAAAAACGGACTCGTGCACTTAAGCACGGGTCACATTCACATTTGTATACTGTTTTAACAGCGCCGCGCGGGACCGACCTCTGAATCGAGGGATGAAATTCGATAGCACAATAAGACACCGATTCGGTGTAACAGGAAGTTTGCCTAAGTGTCTGGGTTTGCTTGGCGTCTGGGTAAAGTGTCAGAAAGCAAGATTTGTGTGTCACAAGCGAGCTCATCTCAATAAATAATTTATACTCATACTAAAATTAGTATTAAATATAACCTATAATTATACACTATACAAATACAGTTTATCGAACTTGAAAATCATTGACTCGAGTCGAGCTTGAATAGTAAACCGCAATCGAATGCTCGCTGAAGCTCAATCGCGTTCAGCGGGTCGTGAACTATAAACTTCCTGCGCACGCGCGCGTAAATGTGACGTGGCCGGCTAGCAGCGCGCGAGTGTGCACTTACGATGCGGTTAATGCAACCGAAATGCATTTACTCATTACACGCATACCAAGACACGACATCGTTATATTGATATGCATGTCCGAACGATATAATGAAGAAGTGAAAACATTCGAATGCCTGTTTATATATAGTTTTTGATCCTTTTGTCCTTATACACTGTGAGCTCACAGACAATCATACAATCCACCATTGCGGCGCACTCGTCCGGCTCAGACACGGAAAAAACCACTTCCAGCTTCCGACCGCGTGCGGACAAAAGACAAAGGCCGAATTAAATGAAAAACCCCAGCGCGTAATTTTTTCGTTCTTGTTTGTGCCTTAATGGAAATAATACACAGACACTTCCGTTTGCATTTTATTTGTGTATACATATTCATAGTATTAAAATATAAGAAATATATATGCATATTATATATATGTATATATATATATATATATATACTGCTCAAACAGGGTTGATTGTATTGCACCGACACGAGTAGCCGATATTATAAAAAACTGAATTTCGGCCAGTGCTATTGTGTTACGCATGGTCAGTCACCCTCCGGTGCACCGCGCTGGTGTGACTAAGGGTTGTTCTACATAAACGTTAATGGTGCAGGAATTTCATTTATTTAATATTACAGTGCCGAAAAATAAAGCAAAAAAATGTTTCATTTTATTAGTACACCAATATTTGTCATAAAAAACTAATGTCCTAATTAATCCCTGATGCTGATGCACATTAAATGCATTTTCTGTATGACACACAGAGAACACAAAACTGTAGTTTATATATTATAATATAAATATTTTTTATAGGGGTAGCATAATCGTGTATGTCCAGCGGTGTGCGTGCGCGCACGCTCAGTGTGAGTTGCGTCAGAGATTTTCCACAGTGGCGCGCAACTCATTCCGAGAATTTACCACCCGGGGTGCGTGAAATGACTTCTATAATGCTGGGCACCGGTACATTTGTGCTTACGTGCATTGTGCAGCACTGCACGTGCGTATCTGTATATGTCATATAAAAATGTTCGCATTGTATGTGAGCGCGCGCGCGCTGATCTGACGTATAGGTATATATAAAACAAACAATAGAACTTGGGGGTTGCGCGACAAAATAATCGGTACAAATGTGTAGAAATGTAGCATGATCAAAAATAATCCATGACTGCATGACGCTTCACATAACATAGGGATAAAATTGATAGTTGTAAAAACTATATGTAGTACTTTATGTGACATTTTGTATTTTTTTTTTATTTAGGATGTATTTTTTAAGTAGATCATATCGATTCATCATTTATATTATAAATTAAATATATTATTATTTAATCTGTTTGAAATTGTTGGATTCTAGACTTGTATAAATACATAAGTTTAAAAATGAAATATATTATAATAATATTTTTAAATGATTTTGTTTAACTCAAAATTTACAATTAGTTTTAGCATAGAAAATGACTCAACACGGAACGAAAAAAATAAAAGGCATTTTATTACTTTCATAATAAATTCAAAAAACCCAAAAATCTATTATATTTTTTTTAAAAAATAATAATTCTTTTATAAAGTAATACATTTTTTATAATAATAAATAATAAAATGTATTTAAAAATAAAAAAATATTAGTAAGAAATGAATAAATATGGCCATTTAATAAATTATTTTGTTGCAAATATTTATTAATAAAATTTAATTTTCAGTTTTTAATCTATTAGCACACAAATCTATAATAAATAATAATAATAATAATAATAATAATAAATTTAATTATAATTAATTAATAAGAAATGGCCATTTGATTTATTATTTTGCTGTAAATGGTATTATTAAAATTTTACTTTTATCTTTAAGTCTTTTACAACAAAATAATAAAATGTATTATGGAATTAATACTACTTTATTATTAACACTTTTGTATATGATTTTTATTGCTATTATAAAAAAATATATTATTAAATTATTGTTATTTTTTAATTTTGTCTTCATATATAATTGGCTCTCCGAGTTTTTTTTGCCAATAGGGAAGCGAGCTTCTATAAGAGGGGCATTATGAAGTTGGCATCTCGTTGGGAACTAGTCATCGAACAAAACGGCGCATATTTGACTTAAATCGGATGATTGTAACCAATTTTATGAATAAATGAAAATTCAATAAAAATACCGCTGGACTTTTTTGACAACCTTATATATTAAAAAAGTCAATTCGTATGTTGCTGCTTTGTGCAATGTATCACTAGCTTACGCCTATCAAATTGCTGTGAAATTTTTTGAAAATATTGAATATAGATGCTAGGGCAGCTTGTTGTTTTTAAGTCTAAAATATTTATGTTATGCTTAAAAAAGATAAAACTAATCATTTAACTTAGATTAAATTAGATTAAACACATTTAAAATTATTTTCCTAAAGTTCAGCTCAAAACAAATATTCAGGTTTAAATTGTAAAGAATACAAAAATATATTTCTATTTATATTGGTTTAATAAAAATTATAATTACCCAATGAATAATTAGGGCGGAAATGTTTTTTGGGTCAGGAAAGGAGCGTGATAATGAATGAGGGGTACTCCCCAGTGCAAAACTAGTATTTGATCGATTTAAAAAACTGCATAATTAGATTTAACCACATATTTTCCATTTCATATTTTTGTTTACCTTTTAGCTCCCACCCTTAGACTCTAAATAAAAAAGATGTTATTAAATATATATAAATATATATATTGGATCTTAAAATTGATTTTTAAAAAGAAGATGAACATTTTAACGGAACAATTTCAACCCTTTAGCCACTTATATATTTTAATACTGGAAGAACCCTAAAAAAATATTATAAGTAAAGGAGTATTTTTTGAAAACTGTAACAGCGTTTTTGTTTAATAAATTCTCACAATTTAAAATTCTTAGAGCCGTTTTATTCACGAGGATCTAAAGTTGGAGCCGCCTAAGAGCGTTTTTTTAATAACAGCAACAATTAGTTTTATTCACCCGACTCTAACGAGTTAAGGCTGTCATTTTAGACTTTGCTCTAGCTTAGAGCACGCTCTAACTTAGGTAATCGAAAAGGACCACCTAAGTAGTTTAGATCCGTTCACTTTATTCACTAATGTTTGAGTTGGTCGATTTTTAATCCTTATATTTAGTACAGAATTGTTAAATCACGAGTATATGTGGGTTTTGGGATATTTACAATTATTTGGACGACAAAGAGTACGATTATTTCCAAAAATCAATACGATTCACTGATGCCACGAATTTAGCAGGTTAAATATGACGATGTGGACGGTTCAGTCTACACAGCACCCTGTAAAATAATATTCTGACTAAACAATAAAAAAGTTGAGGTGGACATTTCTAACAAATTATTAAAGTATATTCAGTAAAAAATAAATCGGAAGTATTCAGAAGACGTTTGGGATATCCTGTAAAAAAATAATAATGACCAAATCAAAGTTTTCTTTCTTAACAGAGCGCCGCAAACATAATATCAGACTGTCAAGGCGCAAAATCTTGCCAAAACAGGAAACCATATGTATTCAAGAAGAGATTTGCCTGTGGGCAACAGACAGGAGACAGCAACAGCTGCTATAGCATCAGTCAAATTGGAGAAGGACAATTCCGAAATTTTAATTCGTGAATTTTATTGGTTAAAAATGTAGTTTTGTTTTGCAACCAATACAATTCGAGGATTTAGTGGATTCAGAGAGTTGCCAATCTGACCGAAGCCTATAGTCTGGAAAAAACGTGAGACCTCTATCATATAATGAATATCCCCAAAACCAAAACTAGGCATCACTTTAAAGATGCTATTAGTAGCATTCTCCATGGATAGTAAACAGATCGAAAAAGGATTTTTTTGATCAAGTGCCCAAGAGCGAGCTAGCACATAACACCTATCCCCTTTATCTAGATATTCCATGGTCAATCCGCTGCAATAGCCACCCTCAAAAATAATAGCACTCTATAGAACTTGTTAAATCGGTTCCGTTATTTAAAAAATATGCTTTCTTTGCTACACAAAGAAGATTGACTAGAGATAGCCGGTAGCAAGACGGCACTTCAAATGGGCACCACAACAGTGCGTTTCCCGGTGACACAAAAGCCACATCCCATCAAGAGAATCGTCTAACAACATGTAACGACCACCTTTCACTGTAACACATGGTTTTGGGAATGCCCCACCAGTCCGCCCAAAAGATATATCGGCCGTTATATAAAAATTTAGGAATATAATCAAATTAGCTACGTAAGCCTTTATATTTAAGAAATTTAATACACAAAAAAGAAATAAAATAATTAATAATAATTACGAAGTAGATTTAAGAATTTGACTAGTTACGAGCTGCTGTTAAAAAAGAGAAATGGGGAGCATATGTTAACTTAGAAAAGTACGGATCGCATCGTACGTAACACGACGTAAAGAAAATGAAAAAAAAGTGTTTTTGCCACGAAGTCAAAAAAAAAACAAAGAGACAATTGACCGACGGAGCAAATACAAGCGAAGGTAAAGAACCAGACCAGCAAAGATTATCCTAATAAAAGATCAAGGCTAACAGGTTTACTCTAAAGAAATATAAAAAGCATCCAGGAGAACTAAAAAGCGTATTAGTTTTATTAGTTATACTATAAATAAGAATAATAAATGAATATATATTTTGTTAGGACTGTCCGTCACTATAATAGAAACCTTGCATACTTCATTTTGCTAGGAGTTACGCGCTCGCCCCGCTGAGTGCTAGTCAGGCAAAGGTTACAATAGGTGTTACCCCAAGCTTCTCTTGGTTTGCATAGTAAACCCGATTCAAACAATGCCCCCTCTGCAGTACGTGCAGCCGTTGTGGGCATCTCCATAGCCAGTGACGCAGTATCATATGATTGGATTATATGAATGCGTTCGTTTTGTGTGGCTCTAAAGTATTGGTAAATCTCTGTCAGACTGTTGCCATATTTGTGTCGAACCTTTTATACATTTAGTGTATATTCTCTTGTAGGTAAATCTCTAAGAACTTAATAGGTTACTAAATATTTATTTATTTTATATTTCGATTGTCACACGTAGGATCCAACCGATGGTATGAAGCCAATAGAGAGTCAGTGCAGTAGCTCGCTACCGAAAACAAGCTCAGCTAAAGGTGGTAGTACCCAGTTCTGTAAGGAGGAAAATGCGTTAGTGGCAAGGATAGTAGGAGAAGAGGTGAAAAGAAAAGAGAGAAAGGATGGTAAGCCCGTACCAAGATCCAACTCTCGGGACACTCCATATGAATCGAAAGGGTCCAGTAAGAGAAGAGTCCCTGATGACACCACTTCGCCACAAGAAAGAGCGGCGGAAAAGAGACAAGGTCCTAACAAGACCTGCCTTTTCGCAGTTTTGCAGAAGTTGTGGCTGGTGAATTCAGGATTGCCATCCAATATGGATGACACGGATCGGAGGACGAGTCGAGAGCAGTCAGATAGCATTTTGAAGTTTCTGATTGGATGCCGTCAAAGGATTTGCAGTGCAAAATTGCAAAATTGCAAAATTGCACCGCTAGGTGATTGAACTGAACGATATACCGTTGTCTAGGACAATTATACTATTTCTACCAGGCTATAAAAGTTTCGGCCATCCTCGTCAAGAGGAAAGCCAGACCTCCAACCGTTGATGGGCCTAGCGGGGTACCACATCCAGAATTTGTATAAATGTCATCACTGCACAGCGGCCAGGAGCAATCCAAGCCAATACTCTGGAGTGTACTCGTCGGCTGTTATTAAGCTAATTCTGGAGCTTAACAGCAAATCAAAGGATCTAAAGTTACCACAAAGAGGTAACAATGCAGTACACATATTTTATATTATAAGATCTTAACAAGATCGGAGGAGCACAATGGGTCCGAATAGAGACATGTGTGCAGATCGTCCAGACATAACCTGTCATTATTAATCTAATCTAATCTACTCCAAGCTTCTCTTGGTTAGCATAGTGAACCCAGAGTTAAGTCGCCGAAAATGGTTTTTGCAGAATTTCTTGGTTTTCAAGATGTTCCACTGTCTCGTAGTCGTATAAAACAAACACCATGTACCAATGAAATTATATGTCATTGGTGGTCAAATACGTTGCACTGCCTAATTTTAATACATTTTAGAAAAATGTCTAAATAGCGCCTTAGTAAATCGAGTTTACACTTTAATTTATTTGTAATTCAAAATAAATACTAGCTATTAGTAAAACCTAAAATTGTTATTGATCATCGCTTACATGTTTTTGGAAATTGGTTAAATGCCGTTAAATTTTTACAATGCGATATAAACCACACGTTAGCAAAATAAGAGATTATTGTTTTCCTTCCAAAATTTGACCAACCCTATTTTAAAAAAGTATCGATATAAAACTGATTTTAGAAATATCATAGTTTTTATCTTATTATTTTGTATTTATTAAAATATAGAAGTACCCTAAAAAGAAACTTAAAGGAATTTTCAAAAATTAAATATTCAACTCTAAGTTAAATGGCAGTTCAGTGAGCGATTTAATACGTTAAATACGTTTAATACGTTTAATTGTTTTGTTTGTTTTTTAGATTTAATTTTTGAGTTATATTTTATCTACGCACATTTTTATATTTTCAGAGAATTTAATAATATATGGTGAATTTAATTTATTAAATAGGAGTTCCTTTTTTGATTTTGTTAAAGCAAACATTTGGAAGGAACACGCTGAATTGGTATTATTTACATTTTACTTCATCGGTCCTTGACAAGACTGTAGATTTAAATAGTATATAGAATTTAATTTTACTAACATTGATTAAAAATCGAAATAACTATCAAGTCTAGATGTTTTTATAAATAAAAGTCACATAAAATAAAAAAAAAAAAACAAACGTAAAATACCAAATTTTTTGAGGTTTTCCATTATATTTATAATTTATATGTTATGAGAATTTGTAACTTTATATTACTAATATAATATAAAAAAATAATGTTTTTCTATAAAACGTAAAATTCGTATTAATGAGATACAAAACCAACAAAACCAACGATTATTTATATAAATTTAAAATGACTGAATGTTTGTTACTATTCATCAAAAAGCTCTTGTGAGCATCGCTGATTGCTATATCACCATTAACTACTAAATCGATATTGTTTTATTATTTTAAATTGAAATATAAAAATATGTCAATTCTACCGTGTGTTTTAATATAATTAAATGAACTTTTAACAAAACAGCATTTAATAAAGTACTATTATGGGTTTATTTTATGCATTTCGCCATCATCAAAAATTGTGACTAATGCTACCATTACACGGACTGTTACTTTCGACAGTTGGTCACAGTTGACAACTGTCGCTACCATCGACAGTTAATACCGGTTGACGACATTTCATCTAATCACTCAAACAGTCAAATGCCTTTATTATTGAACTGAGATCCAACAGTTGAAAGTAGCAGTTCGTGTCATCAAGTTATCTTGTAAATATGCCGGACAGTCAGTCAAAAAATTAAAATAATTAAATATTTAAAAAGATAACAATAATCGCACCAATATTTATTTTAGGAACAGTGACCCAAATACATAATGCGCAAGCAGCATGAAAGTAACACTCTGAACAATAGAGCCCTAATTTTTTTACCCGCGATAAATTCCAAACATTCTATCTCTATGGTTAGATACTTTCTTTGTGAAAAATTGAAGTGCGATTTTATAATTATTTATCGATAGATATTCAGTAAAAATAATTTGATATAAGCCATTTGAGGATTTTTTGGAGCATATGGAGCGCTGAACTGTTACCGTTGACCCTGTGTCGCAGTTTACAACTGTGAAAATTCAACAAAAACGACAGTTGGGACTGGCGCAATGTTCGATTACACGAACCGCTATAGTTTTTGGTAGCTACAGTTTGGACAACTGTCGCCAACTGTCGTCAACTGTCGTGGCGATTGCATGGTATTATGTTCGCCATATGAATTACAAAATTCGTATTTTTTTTGTTTCTGAAAACATATTTGTACGTTTGCGTGTATTTTACCAAAGAATCTAAAAAACTGCCCATCGGAAAAAAATATTCAGGATTTTAAGGTCCTTAATCTAGAAAACCCTTACAAAGATCAACTTCCTTATTAAACCAACCAACCTGAACAACAGCAAAGCCTGAATATTTTGCCAGTAGGGCATTCTTCACCTCTAATCCACTCCTAGCTGAATGATTCTGAATTCCCTTAGCTTGATACAGCTTGAATGTTTCCTGGAATTTACTTTCATTTGAGAGCAAAATTTTTTTTTTTAATTGAATTTATGGTCTATGTTATATTTCTAATTGACAAAATATTTCCAGGAAGGGGGCATGTCCCCATGTCTCTCCTGGATCTGCCTGTGACTGTCGCCAACTAACAGAAAAACAACAGTAACTGCTACTTTTAACTGACTTTTAACTGACCATGTAAATACCAGTTTAGTGGAAAAAACATATTTTTAAAAACATGAACTATGATTTTTCGATCATAGCTGATTCTAATCAGCGCACATGTCTGGTACATAATATTTACTATGATATATACATTTTTTTATTGATGAATTTCTTTTCATTGATACATATTAGAAATTAATTTAAGTTAACATAACTACTGAAAGTTTAATTTAGCAATATAATCTAGTTGTATCAAACCAATAAATAGGTTGTAATTAAAATCTTGATAAAACATAATTGGAACAAATACAATTATTTGGATGTTCATTTGCTTGATAACAATCTTCACGCGATAAATAAATTCAATTCGGCAATCAGTATAAAACCACATAAGTTTTATGTGTGTTTGTTCAGAATTAAAAAGGTATTCTTACAATGATGAACGCACTATTTTTTACAATTCTTACGCTCGGATTTTTTGCTTGCAATGCGGCTAATTCAAGTGGAACTGGTTTTGGGAATCGTTTGAACTCCGTGTCCAGAAGTGAGTTTATTTTTTAAATTTTATGTAAAATATAGTGATACAGTAAACTTATTTTAAAGCAAATATTCCATGTGGTGGACAGTCCAGACTGAAGCGTTTAAATATTTTAAATCCCGCCCAAATACCTACAAACTGTGTGTACACCATTCAAGCATCGAGTCGGTTTGTTTGCCAAGTAATAAACACCTTTAAAATATTAGAAGTATTTTGCTTCATTAGTTAATGTTTATTTTTTAAGCTTCGTATTGATTATAGCATCGTATTAAATCAACCCGTAACATCAGACACAAGAATAGCACCATTTTGCGATCACGATGCTTTCATCGTGGACGGATTAGAACTCTGCGGAGTAGACCAGAACCAGCATAGTATGTTATTATCATTTTACTATTTAAAATTTTCTAAATATAAAAATGAACATTGTTTATAGTCTATGTGCCATTCAATACGACCACAAATAGGGACACAATGTCCTTTAGTTTCCGGGTGGCTGATAGATTTTCCGTACCGGGATTGAGCTTTGTAAACTGGAACTTGCAGATTACCCAATTGGAGTGTCCCACGGGATCAGCTCGATCGATGGTGCCATCGAATGAAGCCAGCGTCGGTAATCTAATCTCTGCCAGAACTTCATTCAGCGATGGATATTGGCTAGGTATGAGAATTTTGTAATTCCTTTTTTCCAGTGTGATTCGAATATGACTTTAAATTTTTAGCTCCAATTGGATGTCGCCAATATTTTCCAGATCCACAAGGAACTATACAGTCATTTAACTTTAATTCTGGCGATGGACCGTATTTGGGCAATCTAGAATATGCAATTTGTTTCCGTCGACTGGCCAACTCGGTGGGTTTAAGGTGATTTTAAAAAAGGATACTCTTAAATTTTACATTATACTAATCTACTCTGTACTATATATAGCCTACAAATGGAAAACTTTGCTATGGGCTCATTAGATGCAGTCACACCAGGCTACGATGGAAATTGCGATAATGGTGTATCCATCAAGGACTACTTGTTTGTACCAGAAGGCACAACCGGCACCGGTGAAAGCGCAACACGTGTATGTGGAAATACAATTATTGGAGGAACGGTTACTTGTAAGTTAAATAATAGATTTAAAGATATAAAGATAGTAATATTTAATGTTTAGCTGCAGCCCCGGGTCCATATGTACTACTGTTTCGCAGTGATGACGTTTTTACTGCAGCTAATGAAATAGGCTTCCGAATCCAGTACAGGGTATTGTAATAAAAAAATAGGTTAATTATTATTTTGTATGTACGAGTATTATTGTATACGAAAAAACGACACGAAATTATATTCTCGAAAGAACATTTGAGAATATATTTAAATAAAAGCCTGCAGCGCTCTGTGTTGTCATGTCTAAGCCAAAGTCATAGAAATTATTTTTAAAACCAAAATAAAAGCGCATCTTATGTTTTTGTACAGGATTAACTTTCTTTTGTTTAACTCGTGTGAAAGCTCATTTTCGTCGGAGTTCAACATTCATCATGTGACAAATATAAATACAGATTTTAAACTCGAGGATCGTTGCTCGCATCGATCGCATCAATCCGATTTTTTGCGCAATAGTTGGACATGTGATGATTCACACACATTTACGGAGCCTCCATTTTCGACCAAAACTACTAAATATTAAATTGAAATAAATTTAGAATTAATTTAATAGTGAATTATAAATTTAAAGTTTTGCATTATTTTTGCTGGTGTTCCATATCAACTTTTTCAATAAAATCTCTCCGGCTCAAAGGAACTGATGATCAACACTTATATTTAAGAAACGCTCGAAATTAAAACATATTGTTCTACAATTTATTTTAATTTTATAAAAAACTAAATTATTTGGAAATACAATAAAAAACAATTTGAATGGATATTTTTGAATAAAGTTCTAATCAGAAAAGAGGTTAAAAAATATTTTTTAAACGAAATCTTTAAAAATTACATATTATATTTTAGTTTTAAATTGATTATTTTTTTATTATTAGTTTTTTTCCTAAGTCCATTGCAAATGAGTCTATGTTCCAAGTCTGAGCATGATCAGATAACTGCAAATTACCCAAGTCAAAAAATCTATCTATGCTCATTTATACCAAATGAAATTAAAAGAAAGATTTAAAAGCATAACTCCTTATTTTTGATTTACTACTCTAACAATATTTTAATTTTATATCATTTGTGGTAGACCATTATCGGAGAATTTCCGAAAGGTGGAGTTCGGGCTAAAGTTCTTGCTAAAGCTCGGGCTAAGAAATATAATTAGACTTTAAAAGGACTAAATAATAATTCCAGGGCGACTGTGCATTGTTTTTTTTATTGTTTTCTAAAAAAACGACTTAACGTCAGGAAAATTAGTTTTATTGTCAGGATTTTGCTGACGTTAATTCACAGTCTGCCTGTGTTTTTTTCTCAGGATTTTCAGCTAAAACTAATACACTCGAGAAAAAATACAAAAGACAGTTATAATGTAACGTCAAGAATTATCGCTGAACGCTCATTGAATAATTCAATTTTGCTTAGTAACAATTGAAATTTATTCATCAATTAAAGAAATTTTGTTTAGTAATCAATTTAAAACCAATTTTGCTCTCCACTTTAAAAAAAAAATAACTACGGAATATGAAATAAAAGCTTTATCATGTAAATATCTGGGCTATGCATTCATAGATGTCGCTGTTTTTTTAAATGGGTTTATTAAGGGTATGAAGTATTTTGCTAGTTTTTTGCGCAGAATTCTATTCTTTAGGATAACAACCCTCTAAAAATGTGGATAGAGGGATGCGGAATAGTAATTTATATTATTTATCGATAAACTTAGAACACATAGATAGAATAATTTTATGGAAACAACCTTATAAAAATGAGCGGTATTGAATTTTTCAGTGGTTGGGTATAATTTCTTAGCTCCTAATTCTGCTCCTCCCAAATGTCCTCCTCAGCAACAATATTTTTTGTTCTAAACTATAAACGTTTCAAGTGTTAATCTAACAATATATTCATATAAGTGCGTATTTGTGAGTTTAACGGATCATTGATAAACCATCTGTAATTTTCCATACTTTTTTACCTAAAATGGCTAATATTTCCGTCTGTTTAATGTATACTTTTGGCCACAGCGTTATGCTGCCTACAAACCTTGCGGCTGTTCTGTCAAAAGTACCAGATCAGAGCATATTCAGTTCCAATACTGTCATGCCCTCAAGTGAACGTACGGAAGGTGTTTGGAAAATGAGACGTATAGACTCACAACCTTCCGATACTCCTTCTCCACTGGACGATATACAACATGCTGTGATTAAATTATGCGTTCCAACGAAAGTACGTTTTTGGAGAGCGTCACCCTAGGATGTTTCAAGTGGTCTCGATGTTAGACCCTTCCATCTCGTTTATGATCTAAATCTTTCTCTGTCTCTATTCGTTGCAGCCTCATGGTGTCACCGGGAAGAGATATCGAAAGCCTGAATGAAATGTCAAAATAAACCTTCCTGAAAACTTAGTTCCATCGGTTTTATGTGCTTCACCTTGGCCTAAAGGAATCGTTGTTTGTGAGTCAATGAAATAGATGTGATATTGTTTTTGTAATTGGTGATTTCAATTTACCATCAATAAATACACGTTCTGATTTGGAATGTTTTGTAACTGACATTTGTAACTGATAATTTTAATAAATATGGTAATAAGTTACTTGATTTGTTTTAAAGTACTGAAACTGACAATATTTTTCTTTCTCGGGTTAAACCTTTACCTAAAGTGGAAGATTACCACTCTTCCTTTGAGGTTTTTTTTTGTTTTTTATATTGATTTGGAGTAAAGATCATTGATTGATTCTGTAAACGAAACCGTTCTTAAAAACTACTTAAAATTGGCAAACTTTAATTCTCTAAATTTTTATTTGTAAATGTCAATTATCTGTTTTGGAATTGCAATATTATAACTGTGCTGTTGATGTTTTTTGGTTGTTTTGTCTGATCCCAAGCTGTGGAAATACGTGTTTCGCCCAAGTATATAATTTGCCACTTTCATACGTTATTTTAAGTGACATATCATGTGTCAACAAATTTGGCAGCTTTTGGTGAGCATACCTGTTTCCACCAGAGATGCCAAATTTGAATGGCACACAATTTTGTAGATTTGTTAATTTGCCATAAAACATTGGTTTTGAATGCTTCTCAACTATAATCTTAAACCTGATCGGACGACCATCACCAAAAATTTTTTACTTAATAGACGTGGATAAATAATTAAAAATGCCCTCCTCATTTTTTTTTTTGTTTGGTTATAGAAAGTGGCAAAAACCTGATTTTTGTAAATGCTGCACAGGTAACAGAAATGGATAAAAAAAAACTAGAAATGCCAAACCCTACTTTTTTTTAGTCACAGGATGGCAAAAACGTGTTTCTTGCCAGTAGAGAGGGGACAAACCGGAATGTTTAATCCCAAGCCCGGCGTTTTTGCGGCGCCCATTTTAGAAGTGGGCATTTTAGAAAAAAAAATGGATTTACAATTCATACGAGATAGATGTGGTCATATTTTAAGATTGGTAATTGTAATTGAGATAACGAGTTCAGAAAGTACCTACCATTAAATGTGAAATAATGAAATCAAAAGAAACACTACTCTGAATATTGTGGTTCGGGCATCGTTTTTTTTTCTCTGAAAATTCTCGACTTGTATGATAAAGAAATTCTCATAATCCTCATAAGTAGGATGTGGCATTGAAAGATTATCTTTATATATACTTTACAATCCGCTTGATTAATATTGCGTTGCAGCATTTCAAGCCCTTTTAAAACTATAAAATAGAACTAAATAGCAAATAAACAATGCATTTCGTTGTCAAAATAAAATACTTGCCAAATACGGCGACACAGTCACAAATCGTCAAAATAAATGTTTCCACCAACTTAACCAAATGTATGTCGATATCTGGCATTTTTTGACTGAATGGCATTAAAGCGTCATACTGAAAACGCCAAAACCGAAAAATTATGTATGCTGACGGGAATCTTGGAAACGGGAATCCCTGGAATTGCATTCTCTACCTAAAATGCAACTTCACGTAGTGTACGTAACTTTTTCACGTTTAGACCATCAACCCAGAATGTACATGTGATGTTTTAAATGTCTTGGCTTAAAACATTTTGCCAAAGACTGTTCAAAAAATGTTACATGTTCAAAATGTGCTGGTGAACATAACAATAAGGTATGCGAATC
>JAAAKO020020761.1:0-15108 GCA_010015015.2 Bolitophila cinerea | reverse complement strand
CAGTATTTATCATCATATGCATTATGCATTGTATAATTTCATTACAAAATTCCGTTGAAATAAAGACAATAAACACTGCACGACGAACTCACGAGTCACGAACTGATTTGCGACTCATATTTACTATATTAAGCATTTATGTTTACAATGTTTTACAATATTGTATTATTGCAATGTTAGCTGTAATATTATCTGTAGTCAAATCTAACCATGAAACGATGATTCCAATATTATATATAAATATAATTTGTTAGTAAATAGTTTTTGTAAATAGAAGTACTATTTAGCAATATATAATAATACGAACTTTATCACTTAATGTATATCAACAGGATGTGGGCATAAACTTTAGCACACATGCTCTACATTTGTATAGATAATTTGGTAAATAGTTATGATTTATGTTTACGCTTTAATATACTTACATAAACTTGATGGGCGAATATAATCACTTAATTACTAAAACCGGCGTTTTAAGAGTCCGCACTTTCATTTATGTTCGTACTGTATAATAAAATCTAAAAGGCAACATCATTGAAATAATCTCCATCAGCTGATTAGCTCTCAGGCGCCTAAAGTCTACGTCTATGCACAGACACACAGATACACGCACACACATATACTATGACACACTCAGTTTTGCAATTTGTTCGATTTGACACCCACACAAATACACTAAGATTGCACACAGATGTTTTTCGAAGATAGCACCAGCACGTTTGCAAGACACTTATCTTTTATATATCACGATCACGATCACGGACACGATACACCGATGGTCATTACAGTACGACGATCATCCGTGAGAGTTGTGATGCGACACAGACGCTTTGACGCAGCCGACACAAATTCGCACAATGTGTTTTCCTGTTTTCGTCGCCCGCCATCGATGAACGCGTTGCGGAAAATTCTCTAAATACTATATATATAATATCTACGGAGCTTTTCACCCGGCTGCTGCGGCAACGGACGTCTCAAATGAAACTGAGTGTCTGCGAGCGGCGACATGCGAACGCTGCGCGAATCCTAACTGTTGTATATATGAGTATGTATGTATATGTATGTGTGTTGCGTCGTCGTTCGTTGTATTGATTGCGCAATGCAAGCGCACGCGCTTGAGATACATTCGGAGAGCCAGAGAAAGAGAGAGTGACAGAAAGCTTGTTTGAATGTGTGAACTGTTTGTGTTTGTATTTATCTGTTTACTATATGTAGTGCGATTCGAGTATAGTATTCTTGGTCAACGTGCCTGGGTCAACCAACCGATGCGATGGACGTGACGGAGCTTTAAAGCTTCATTTTGATCCTAAGATTTATTGGAATTGTCCGTCGAATTCAACAGATAATTGGAGTACACTTTTGTCATTATAATATTCTATTCGGGTTGGTTCCCGAAGGTTAACCGACTTAGACCTTTATTTTTGAGACCGTCGTTTCCACCTTCTTTGCTCCATATCCTTTCCATCATCATCAAGTCTAAATTTTCTAACCAAAATTGACAATATTTCAATTTATAGAATAACCCACATATTTTTTATTTTTGATTATTGAGTTTTTTAGATAATCAATAATAATACGTTTAGGATTTTTTTAAAACAGTTTTTATGATAAGATTTTTTTGATTACGGACCTGATTTTCAAGAGAAAACTACTAATTAGGAGCTATGAATCCTCAATTTTAATGTTACTTATGTACTTTTTTTGAAAATTAGTGTACTTCATGATTGTTTAAATCTATAATTTTGAGATTCAATTATGCATTAAGATAAGAGTACACGGGCTGACACTTGTGTCAGCCATCTGACATTTTGACGTCACTATGACGTCAGAATGCGGGTGGCAGATTATAATATAGGTGTCAGTCCGTGTACTCACTGAATTTTTTACAGTGTCAGACGTCTGCCACGCAACTAGCACCTAAAGTGCCAGTCAAAAAGTGACTGTTGTGTCAGCGTATATTATAAAAAATTACTTATATCAGAAAAAATGCAAATACTAGAAAAGAATTGCCGAACCGTGCCGACAGTATACCAAAACGTTGTTATTAACGCTGCGTGCCCGGCTCAGGCGGTTATTGAAAAGCGCATCATGGTCATATACCGGGTGATTTTTTTAACCTGAAACTTAGAAATAATAAGCACTTTACGGAAAAAATGTCCATAATCAAAATTTAATTATTCCTTGGGGGAAATACATTAGTGCTAATATTACTCTTCCACCTCTTTGTAGGGGCGACAGGGAGTAACTATGGCATTTTAAATATGAACCCCCTTTTATTGCTGATTCGGATTTTACGGCTAAAAATACGTAGTATATGTCTAATACATTTTTTTTTAGATTCATAATAGATGGCACTGCAATCGATGATATTCAATTATCGATATTTCTTACAATGTGCATACGAAGTGGTATTTTTGTTGCAAAAGTATTGCAGAATCGTATGCGCATTGTAAGAGAAACAAATGTATGACTACTAATTCTATCACAAGATCCACTTTCATGTCATGTTGCGTAAAAATGACATTCATCGTCAAAGTCGGTTTAATTTGGCACAATTGATAAAGGTATATATATATTTTCAAAAAGGAAAATTACGGAAGACGCATAAAGTATTTTTATCATTTGCTAATTACGACGTGAATCACCCTGTAACAATTTAATTATGTCGATTTAGTGATTTATAACCATTTTATCGTGTGGCAATTTTTTGTGATAAAAATATGAAATAAAATAGAAAATATGCTTATACCTTAGCCAAATATCAAATGATTTTTATAATTTGGTATTGTTGGAAAGGTTATTAATTAAAAAAATAAAAAATGGATTAAGTTATTTAATGCAATGACTGTAAGTTGGAAAAGGTAAAATTTGATGTCATTTTGAAGACATTTTCAACCACTTTCTCCACCAATTTTTTTAATATTTTAAAATAGAAACCGAGAACTCAGATAAATTTGTGGAAAAACCATTCTATAAATTAACCCTGCTGCTCCGAAAATATGCACTGAGCGCACATTGCCCTAAAGACTGAATTTAAGTAAAAACCTTCCATAAATAACCCTGTCGCTCTGAAACAGTAAAAGTTGAGAAAAAATTCAATAAGCGTAATCTGTGGTGAATACTCAGTTAAATTTTGTTATAAAAATATACCAAAAATTACCCTGCCGCTCTGTGGGATGAAATAGAGGAAACCAAAAACTTTTTACTTTTACAAAATTGAGTAAAAACGTCAGTACTGTACCGATGATTCATATAGATTTGGGTAAACCATGTTCCATAAATAACTCTTCCGCTCTTAGACAGTCAAAAATGAGTAAAATTTAAGTTAAATTTGGGTAAAAAATATACTAAAAATAACCCTGACGCTCAGAAACAGTAAAAAAATAAATCTGCTCTGAATGTACACTGGGCAGATGACTCAGTTTAATTTGAGTAAAACAGCAGAAATTACTGTTTTAGTTATTTTTAACCTACTTCTCAGTTGAACATAATGACCTTATCTTAGTATTGACGATGGAAATAATATAAATAATATGTTTGGTTCAGATTTCAGTATTTGTTTAACCGAATATCATCTTTATTCAATTTAATTTTTGAATAACAATTAATATAAAAACATACTATACATTTACACTAGTGAAATTTCGGCTTTTCGTTTTACGGTAAAATGCTTTATTATTATATAACCTTAAAAATCAGGTAAAATATTACTGAAAATGAAAATGTAATTTGGGTTTAAAAATCTACGTTGTTCAACCAAACCACAGTGAAAAAATAGTAAAACCATTACTGAAATTAGTCTGTTGATTTTGGGTTTATTTGTATAACAAATTAACTCAATATGAACTGTATAAACTTCAAGTAAATTTTATTTGGTGTGGTTTTGTTCTAACATTTAACCAAATTAATTTGACGGTAAACATATTCAACTAATTCAAAACATTTTTTTCCGAAGAGTTTGTGTTTAATTATTTTTACACCAAAAATTAACCGTGACGGGTATTTTTTTCTCGAATTTTTAACCCAATTTGTTACTTGGGGTGTTTTAACTGGTATTTTGAGCATTTAATATTTGATGATAAATTTATATTTGATGATAAAATGTATTCGACTCAAAAATACTTTTTGAGGTGTTTTTAAGGCGGTTAGGGGTATTATTATCTATAGGTAAATAAAATTCAAGGTTCGCAAAAAAACAAGAAAAATACTTTTCTTTCTATTCTCTGGTAAATTAAATTTAATCTGACCATGCCCAACATAATATATGAACTGACATAACAAGAGTTGAACGACGAAGCTTCTATACTAAAAATGCGTACCAAAGTTGTTTTGGGGTAGAATGTTAGATTCTGTTTTATACAATCTAAGACAAATTAAATTATGGAGTGTTTTATAAAGGAACATTTATAGCTGAAATAATATGTATCTCTATCATATATTTTATGGGAAATAAATAATTTATATTTTTAGAAAAAATATATGTGGAATATATTTGCCAAACATTTGTATAAAATTGTTTGTGAATACTTTATTTTGGGAGCGGTGATTTTTTTTCAAATGAATAAAAACTCAATTTGTTTTGGGAAGGACTGCCTGTCACTGTCTTGCCGAGCTTGCACAAATGACTTTTAACACATTTTAAATACTAATATTTTAGGGTAATTTCTAAAATCCGTAAACATTTAATATTTATTTTTTATATTTATACTTCTCTTTTGCACAACAATTGATTTTGAAATTTCCTAATTATTACGGACCGTTCAGCCTTCCCAATTACCTATGTATGATTTCTGTCCAATGATCTATAAAAGGGATGGTAATTGTTGCCGGATGTGCCTTAGTTTTATCGTAATTATGACGCAATACGTAATACATCATCATTTATGAAAAAACTCATAAAGGTAATAAAATGTGTTTCAAATAGGAGGCCAATTATACATGGTTAGCGCCGTAATGTTTTATTCTCGCGATGCAAATGTATACTAAAATATAATCAAGGTTGCCTACATTTAGGCATTGGCAATTTGTCGTCTTATATATGAGCTTCAATTATACTGATCGCCTTAGACTAATATGATCCTTAATTTGTGCTACTTAGAGCGTTTTCACAGTATTGATATTGATAACGAGGCTTAGAGATTAAATTTCTTGTATATAGTCAAAAAATGTAAAATAAATGTGATGTGTATAGTTGCAACAAATTTGCTTGTCGTATCATGTAAAATATTAAATAGGGTAGTCTGATTGCATGTTCGCTTCAAGAGCTTCAAGATGGTCTTCCGTGCGATGATAGAACCAAAAGTAACCCGTACTTAATTTCTTTTTCAAAATAATCATATTCGAAATCTACTCAATGTCCTCTGTCTAGCATAGTTATTTATATTTTCCTACAATGCTTGGTTTATTTATTAAAATATAACTATTTTTTAAAAATGTTGTCTCCGACAGCACTTTATTTCATTTTCAAAGAGTTGATTATTGCATTTATTTCGTTAGCATGTGCCACTAAGCTGCGGCAGTTTAAATGGCAAAAATTGAAATTGTTTAAAACTAATTTATTACCTTATAATTGCGTCAAACTATGGCATATCTTTAAAAAAACAATAATTGAGATACAAGATTCATTCACACTATTACAAACTAGTAAATAATAATAAAAATTAAAATCTAATGATTTGGGACTTAATATTAATATTAACATCTTTAATGATATTGAAAAAAATAGATTGCACTTTTTCTTTGCTTTTTAACAATTTTTTAGCTCCCGAATTGTGGGAGCGTTCACGATACACTACTTGGACATGATATAAACTTGCGTGACTTTAGCTCCATCAGCTTTAATGATACAAGTCATCCCATTTGACGAGTGGAAGCTTTTGATTCGGCCTTGGTGACGAAGCTTTGAAGTGTTCATTTATGTAGAAACGAGTATTGCTGTGGACCTTTTTTTGGTCAGACAAGATTATTAATTCGGTTGCAGTTTTGTTGGCAGCACTTTCTTTTGCGGGTTATTCTGTTGCACTCAAAATCAGCGGTAGTTGGCGGGACATGAAAGAATTTTCCCATAGCAGTTACCAGGTCAGGTAAATTTTTACTTTCTAGAGCAGGTAGTTTGGAGATAAATTAGGTTTGAAGAACTATATTAATTGCCTCTCGAAAGTATCATCCATTGAAAAGTTTGATTTTCCATTTACCGGATTGCTTTGAAGGGCCGAAACTGTACTCTGATACATCTGATTTGCAGCTAAGTGCTCGTTTTGAATGTGGTTGATCTTACCAACGAGAGCGTCAACATCGTTTGGAATCATTTTTATAGAACTATCAACGGATGTTTTGAGATAGTCAATACTACCAGCCGCTCTTGCCTCTATCTTGTCGGATACCTTATCATTTAGGTTGGTTACATTTTGGGAAAGTTTGTTTTGCTCATTTGTTTTTTTTAGCTTGCTTAATAGTTAATAGCCTGTTTATTTAATTTGACCGCCTTAATTTGGGCATCCAACTTGAGTTCGTGGTTTTTTAGACTTCCGTCGATTTTCAAGCAAATTATTTTAGTAAGTAATTGAGTTTGTGGCTTAGGTTTACATTATGGAATGACTTTAATGAGGTGGACGTGTATCATTTTACTTAGCCATTATATAGATGCACACCTCGTGGTAAATTGTATGTATATCATGAGTTGTGTTATTCATTCAACAAACCTCGTTTTTCAGTATTTATTTAGTAGCTCCGGCAAACGATTGTCTTGTTTTAGTTGTGTAGAAATTTGGTTTAACTTCCATGGCTTAGATATGATCCAAATCAAGAACACTGCCAGGTGGTTAGTTTTACTGGGGCGGTACATCTCTCAAATAATAACGGAGGTGTCTCTAGGCCAGCTCAGTGCAGACAGAAACCACAAATAGAGCAAAAGGGCAAATGCTGGCTTGATCTCGGTATTCAGTACATACAGATAACAGCAAAAGCTCGGCCTTTTGGTTTGACGAGTTTTTAGCAAGAGGTGTCAGAAAAGTTACCACAGGGATAACTGGCTTGTGGCGGCCAAGCGTTCTTAGCGACGTCGCTTTTTGATCCTTCGATGTCGGCTTTTCCTAACATTGTGAAACAAAATTCACCAACGGATAACAAAACCTGCGTTTCTTCTTTTTGTTACGAAAAATGTATATTTCATTGTCAGAAAAATCGGCACAGATTATAAACCCACGCTCACAAATGTCACAAGCGAACCAGTCCGAATCACGCGTTATGTCATTAAATTATATGTTAGTTAAACGACCATGTTAGCTAAAGTACCCCTCAAATGATTGTAAGCTAACTACACTTTACGGTTGGACAATAGAAATAAAGAATGATAAAGACGATACGATCTGTCTGACGTTACGCTCTTCGTGAAGCCAGAAAATTCATCGATTAGGTTAAGTTAGAGCAGCCAATTTTGCACTCAAAAATCATTAAACACACTTAATTTTTTTTGTTTTCTTTTTTTAATTTAAATATATTTACAAATTCGAAAATTGTGTATATATAATTTCTTAAAACCTAATTCTAAGAAAAGTAGAAAAGTACAAAAACCTAAAGCTATTATAGCATTTGTATCTGACGATTCACACAAAATCGTCTTGATCTAACCTAAATTTAAAAAAAATCAAACAAAATTGCAATTGACAGCATTATCAAGTCCAAAGGGTCATATGCACTTTACTAGACCCCGTTTTGCAATTAAAGCGTTACCGGGTGTGATTCGTAAAGTGTCCTGTGCCCTCTGTTAACAAGGCATCAATTACAATATCGTCGACTTGCATTTGTATACATAAATAAACTCTGTCTAAATCTTAATTAATGAAATTTTCTTAAAAACTATTTTATTATGTGTGTGTTGAGCTGATCATCGAAACTGCACTCGAAGCGATCGAGAAGATTGTTAAGCTTTAATCTGTAATGGACACTTGTTACGTTATTTTTCACGCTTGCCTATTGAAGTTAGGTTTAGGCTCGTTTAGTCTGAAATCACCATACATTGTTGGTCTGTTGTGAGTCTTTGTACTGTGGTGCCGGGCAACCTGCAAAAGAAATATGGTTTAGTTTTTGTTCAGGGAATATAAATATATAAGTGGGATTGTTGCTAAAAAAACATCGGTAGTTCCCAACAAAACTTAGTTCAAAAATAATCTAAAAAGAAGAAGGAAGTCCAATGTTTGATCTCAATATTCACACAAAGAACTTACGACAAACGCTGCACGATCCCTCGTCACTACCGTCTCCGCATCCATCTCGACCAGAACAACGAATAGCCGTCGAACGGCATCTATCGTTATTGCATCGCAGCGGGCAATACTGTCCTCCACGTTGAGCACCGGGCGAAGTTAACAAACGTTTAAAGAAGTCTGGCACCAATTTCGTTCCGCATAGGTGTGGTGGTTCATCGCTGCCATCTTTGCAGCTGATAATAGAATTGCAGAACTCATACTCAGGCAAACACTCACCGCTCTTGCAGCGGAACGTGTGTTCAGGGCATCTGAAAAACCAATTACAAATAATTTAATAAAAAACTAATTGGAACAATCTAATCATGATCATTACCGTCCCGATCGCAACGAATTACAACCCATCTCATCTTCACCGTGCGAACACTGCTTCTTGCCATCACACAGCGCCGCTCTTGATATACACTTTCCGCTCATCTCGCACCGGAACGACTCCTTGGGGCAGCTTCGGTTCGTGTCACTGTCTCGGCGTGTAAACGAGCACTCCTCATCGGAAGCATCACTGCAGTCTGCTCTCCCGTCGCAAACAAAGTACCAGCTAATGCATACACCGGTCGAACGACACTGGAACGTACCGGGCGAGCAGCCTGTAGCCAAAGCCGTGCAGTTGTTTGAATCCTCCGTTTGATAAGCACAATCACATCTCTTCTGAGCATTGCACACGGTGTACGGATCAGCTAACTGACAGTGATGGTCAGACTCGCACGGCAGACCCAGTGAAATAGGACCGTGTCCGAGATCGACGCGAGTGCGGATTCCTATAAGAAAATGTAAGATTGTAAATTATTGGCTATTTTTTGGTAAGTTTGTTTTATTTACCAGACAAAGATGGACGCCGGTGTCGTGGAGGAGTAGCTAGAGTGGTAGCCGCCTCTTCGGTGAATGCGGTAATCGAGGATAATGTCGTTGAGACCGGTGCGTTTGGTTCCATGGCTGTGGTACGGCTGGCTAGCGCTTGCAGAGTTGATGTTTCAATTGGAACGTCAGTGGTTGTAAAGATAACAGAAGATTGAGTCTGGGACTGATCGAGATTTTTATCAGAAATGTCAGTGTTTGCATTAACAGTCAAACTATTATCAACAGCAGAAACAATTGCAGAAGGTTCATCAACACTGTTATGCTGGCTATGAATTAGACCGGATGGGAATTCCATATTCTGGATGGCTTCAATTACATCGTCCAAGCTTTCAGCGCTCTCGGTTGTCGGGTTGTCATTGAATTCTAATGGAATGTTGAGTTTTTCGTCTGGTTTAGATACATCAGCCGAAGCAATAATTGGTTCGACAGTCGAAACTGATGAGGAAGATTCTTGATTATTTGATTTATCGTCCACATCGGTGGTACTTTCAGAGTCTACATTTTCTACTGCTGGTGGGATGACAACGTTGTCTTCATCAACTTTCGGTGATTCCAAAGCAAATAAAATTTGGTCCAATTCTGGTTTATTGCCAGACGCGACTTCTGTTTTTATCTCTGTTGCCGTTTTTGTGTCTACTTCAATGTCTGGTTTCAATATGTTAAAGACATCATTGTTCTCATATTCTTCCTGAGGATCCATCAGTTTTACAAGTTCCTCGTATGTTGGGGTATTTTCATTATTTTGATTCTCTGCTATTTGAATTACGGGCTTCACATCATTGTTCTGATGATTGTCTTGAGAGTCCATAATTTTAACAAGTTCTTCGTCTGATGCAAGTTTGTCAACATTTTGAGGCTCAGAAATTTGTTGATTGTCTACCTCAATAAATTCTGGCTTAACCTCTGAATTTAAGATGGGTAAATTGTTTTTATTGTCTTGCTGAGGATGAACTAGCTGAACAACTTCCTCTTCCGATGAGTTCACATTATTTTGATTCTCAGCGGATAATGGTTTGCTATCTTCTTGTAAGTTTAGTGTTGTTTCTGTCTTTTCCTCTCCATTTGTATCATGTTGTTCATCATTATCCATAAGTTGTTCTTTATCTGATAAAACGTGTTCGTTGTTTTGTGCCTCAACAATTTCTGGTTTATCTTCTTCCTTCAATACAACGTTATTTTGATGATCTTCCTGAGAATCCATAGGATTTACAAGTTCCTGGGAAGTAGAGGAATTTTCATTATATTGTTGCTCTTCTGTTGATTTACTGTCTTCTGGTTGCGTAAGCTTGATTTCTGGCTCCTCCTCTGCATTCCAGATTGGTAAGATGTTCTGTTGCTCTACTTGAGAATCAGTAAATTGTACATGTTCCTCACCGGAAAAGATTTTTTCATTATGTTGCGGATCTGCTGCTGGTGTGCTATCTTCTGGATATACTTTTACATTTAAGTTTGTTTCATCTTGTTCCTGAGAATTCAAAGGTTGTACAACTTCGTCGGATGTTGAGAATTCCGCACTATTATGCCATTTATCGTCAACCTGGTTTTCACTAGAATCATAAGAATCATTCACCACTGGCTCATTGGCTTCAACATTTTCAAAATTAGGCTCAGTGCTTACAAATTCAGTCGAACTGTAGGTAACATCGTCATCATCAACTCGTTTATTCACCTCTGTTGCATGTTCCATATTAGCTATTTCAATAATGGCCTCTTCTTTGATCTGATTCAATACGTCCATAGCTTCTTTTGTATCGCTAACCGACTCTTCAGCCAAAAACTGATTATTAAGTTCCTTTATGATTTCCAGAGCAATCTCTTCTTCGTCGCTAACGCGATTGTCCGACTGTTGAGGAGATACCGGTCGACTGTGCGACTCCAAGCCATATTCTGGGTCAACATTGTACTCTGGATCAATCCACAATTTATGGTGATCCACTATGGATGGATTTTCAGTTTTTACAGAAGCAGCCAAGTTATCGTCACTTGGTAATTGTTCGTCTATGTCATCTGAAATCTCTACCGATTCAGTTTCTGTTGGTACTTTATGGTGAGATAGAGCATCTTCATTGTTCGGTACGGGTTCCGCAATAAATTGTGGTAGAACATCCTCAATCTGTTGAAAGGGTTTGGCACTGTGTTCTTGTTGTACATTATTCTCAACTGGTTGAACTGGTTCATCGTTACGTTCTGGTTCAACTTCATCGGTGCTCAGGTTCGATTGAGATTGTAAGTTATTTCCAGTATTTTGATCAATCGAATACTCGTTTACAAGAGTTTCAGTTGAAGGCTGGGTCTCTTCAATTAATACATTTGGTGAAGCAGAAGTAGTCTCAGCTTGTACGACAGCTGTCACTGAATTTACAGAAGCCATCTTTTCATCATCGGTAGACAAATCCATTAGCTGGTCGGCAATGTCCATAAGCGTTTCGGGTAGGTCAGCATTTGCCTGCTGCGACTGCAAAGACTCACGAATCTCTTCTATGGCAGAGTGCTGTTCATTGGACAATAAGGAAGTCTCTCCATTCTCTCCAATCTCTTCATTTGTATTCTGTTCAACTGAAGCGGGTGAAGCGTTTGCAACCACATCTTCTTCTGTTATCTTATTTATTGATTCAGGGAGATTATCTTGAACAATGTCGTCTAATTGGCTGTCAGTGTTCGCTAGAATTTCAGATGATTGAGGTACTTCTTGAAGAATAGTTTCGGGTTGTATTGCCTCAGATTCGGTTTCAGTGTTATCAAGAGGTGTTTCGGAAACCAAAATTGGAGTGAATTGTGTGTGGTCAGCAATTTGAAGTGGTTTTTCTTCTTTTTGAATCATTTGATTAGTTTCAACGATTTGAACCGTAGAAGATTGATCTTGTATAATGTCTGGGATTTCTTCGTTTGGTTTAACTGAAGCCGCTGCAGAAACAATGTTTGTTAGTTCATTTCCGATGTAAACTGGGCTAATTTGCGACAGTCCATCCTCAATTTCAGGTTTAATTTCAATAATTTCATCTTCTTCTTCAATTGGATTAATTTGTAAATGTTCATCTTCCAATGGTACTGGTTTCACTGGTATATTTTGAGCAATTTCACTTTCAATTTCTTGTTCAATTTCAACTGGTTTGGTTTCTGAAAGTTCATCTTCCAGCTTAATTGTTTCAATTGGTTTAATCTGAACAAGTTCATCGTCAATTTGAGCAAATGACTCTGGTTTATCGTTTCCTTCCAAAGAAATGGTCAAAATATTTTCATGTTGGACTGTTTCTGGCTGTAATACATCCTTTTCGAAATCCATATTTAATGCATCTGCAGCTGAACCTTCATTATTCGATTCGGAGTCAGGTGTAGCTTGATTACTATCAGCAATAACAGTTTCTGTGGAATGTTCTAATTCGCTAATGTTGGTGTCAGCGTCTACTGTCACTTCATGATCCTCATTTTTATTAGTTTCATCTTGCTCCACGGAATCATTGTCAGATTGTTGGCTAATTGTATCTACAGATTGCTTGTCAGCATTAACTGTTGATTGATCCAAATTATAATTAGCTTGGATAGCATCGTGTTCTGTATTTGAAATGGATTGGCCCAAAATATGATTCTCTTGATTGCTTTGCTCTAAGGGTTTCTCTCCTTCTTCTTTCGATACCTCTTCAACCACGCTGGGATCATTTTCTATAGAATCATTAATTGGCAGATTGCTAGAAACATTATCGTCAGTGGCTTCTTCCGACTGATGTGTGCTTTCCTGTGACAGATTTATGGATTCTTCCAAATTATTGATGGTTTCTTCCGACTGATTTAAAGTCTGATCTGGATTCTCCTGTGACTGATTCAAAGATTCCTCTGACTGATTTTCGGTTTCTACTAAATTATCTGGATTTTCGTTTGACTGGTTGTCTGTTTCGTCTGATTTATTGTCACTTTCTACCAAATGATCTAAAGTTTCTTCCGACTGATTCACAGTTTCAACCGATTGATACGAAGTGTCTGCACTCAATGCTTGTTCCGACACACTTTCACTATCCGTATTCTCATCCTCATCTTGAACCACTTGGGATTGTTGTATCACAACTTCAGCTGGTACTTCCGGTACTTGTGCGCTTAGAGATTCAACATCAACATGCTGTGAATATACTTGCTCAGAAAGATCTGCAGGTTTTTCCTCATTTTCTGAAATACCGACATTTAAAGGAGCTTCAGATGCATTTGTGCCTAATGTAACTTCGTCAGACTCATTCTGCGATTGGACTTCTTCGGATGATGACGATGATGTCGGCACCTGATCATTGGACTCTTGGCCACTTTCCTGAGAATCCACTACATTAGCTTCTGAAGACTCTGGTACTTCATAATCGCTTGCATTTTCTTGTGAGCTCGTCACAGTAGCCTCGGAAGATTCTTGTTGTGCCTCATCGTCCTCAATTGGATCGAAAACGGATGCATTAATTTGTTCAGGGTCTGATTCAACTTCAGCGACGTAGGCAGGTTTCTGGGTCGTGCTGCTCATCAGTATAATAGTATCGTCTGCATCGGCAGTTGTAGGATTTGCTACAGTCGGGTAACCGTTGAGATCGATGGCGATTTCGTCTTGCAGGGCATGAATAATTTCCATTGTTTCATCTTCAGTGGCGTCAGTTGGCGAGAGGTAAGTTTCGGTGCTGGTTTCTGAGTTATATTCAACTTCGGTCAAAGGCAACAGCGTTGTTGTGTCTTGGCCCCCTAAAACTGTACCCGCTTCAGTGACTCCGACATTTGGTTTGGTAGATTCTTGTTCCGGAGCAACTTCGTTGGTAAGCAGTTCAATTAAAGCACTCTCCGTTGCAGTCTGACCACTGGCCGTTGGATATTCGGATGCAGTCTCTTCGGTTTGTTGCTGGAACAACGACGAGGGAAGTAGGGTAGTTGGTTTTGGCTTATCGTGAACGGGAGCAAATTCGTTGGTGAGCAGCACAATTGTTGTTGGTTTGACTTTATCATTCGGCAGAATATCGATTATCACAGAGTCGTCTTCGGATTGTGACGTTGCTGGCGTGGGTGCGGATGCGACTTGTTGTGGCTTCAAGAAACCGGGCAGTGGCTCAATGGTGGCGGCGGCGTCATTGGGTCCAACGCATGCGGGTCCAACTTGTCGGGCCGGTGCTGAGCATTGGCAGCGACCGAAGAGATTTGGGATCAAGAAGTCACAGTGACTCATGCCGTTCCACATGCGACACTGGGCGTTGCTGTAGCACACCGTTCCGGGACGAGCAGCTGAAAGAGAAAATGATGTATGATTAGTATATTGTTTTATAGAAATAGGGAGTAAAACAATATTGGTGGTAAGACCATTGCATTTTGCATTTTTTGTTTTTTTTACATATCTGATTTAGCTTTGTTGAATTTAATAAAAGGAAATTAGCTGAGTCATTAGTTTGCCAAATTTTGTGCACTTTTATTGTTTATCTTAAACTTTTATCGCAGACTGTAATTTCTCAAAGTGAAAGTTTTAACCGTAGCGGTTTTTTCTTACAGAATTGAATTATATCCCTATTCCAATTTCATGTTTTTATCTTGACACTCGGCTGTCGTTTTTTCTTGTTGTATAATTTTGTACTTTACCATTAGGGTAACCAAAAAAAGCCCTAAAAATACGATTTTAAGCGCCTAAAATAAGCATTTTTATTAAAATAAGCTAAAAATAGCCCTAACAAGTAGGTCCTAAATTGATTGAATTTGAATTAAACTTATTTCTGCCTTACTGATCTGACGATACGGTTGTCACAAAAAAAGAAGCTAGAACTTCTTTTTGCTTGACAGTCGTGCATTTGACCGTTCGCGCTCTTGAATGTTCGCGCATCTGAGCTGTTCCCATTTAAATAATTTAAATACTCGTTTTTCAACAAAACGTCAAAAATGGGGTGTCAGGAATTTTACATATTGGAATTTTTGCTCTCGGTACTTAACGATGATAAAAAATATTTTTGGTTATTTTATTTATGCGGAATAAACGTATTTTCAC
>JAAAKO020020760.1:0-31330 GCA_010015015.2 Bolitophila cinerea | reverse complement strand
TTACACATGAAAAGAAACAAAGTTTTTTAACATAAATAACATTTATTGTAATGCATTTCGACACGCATTCGTGTCATTATGGCTAACAACAATTTTACCAAAATAAAATTGATATTGACCCAGAAAAAACAAACGTATACAAATACAAAAATATCGAAAGTCGTTTTATTGTTGAAATAGATAAAACTGATAATTTTGAATTTTTAGAGGTCTGTAACTACCAAAAAAATAAATATTATTTTTTGTCGATTTTAGGTCATATTTTAAGCGCTTAAATCAGTTTTTTGGGAAATATCCTGATAATTACGTACATTTAATAATTATTATTGATTTTTGAGCTGAGGTTACGTAACAAGAAATAACAAGTTCTATTTTTTTTTCACTTTATACATTTTTTTATTTTAAAAAATATATGATAGTTTAATTTTCTATGTTTTCTGATTTTTATTTAATTAAGGGTGGTTAGGGACAACAACAAAAATAGCGTTACGTAATATACGAACGGCCCCTTATTTCTAAAACGTAATAAATTAAATCGAAAATTAAAATATTTTATTATAAATAGTACGCTTTATATAATGCATTATTTGGTTGAAGAAGAATTAAAATTGTATATTTAATACAATTCTTATTATAGCATAATTTAAACCAAATAATAGAAAAAGGTTATAGATTACCGTATTTTTGAATCTATTATAATGAAAGTAATTAAATATCTATAATTTATTTCGTTCAGTGTTTAATTTGAATTTACATAAAAGTTTTAGCGATCCAGTGAACACACAAATAACTCAATGCTTTTCATGGTTTATTCCGCCCGGACAATATGTTTTTACAGAATAGAATCTCAATGGGCTCCAATAAAGTGATTGCGTGATATAATGAAATGTCATTAAATAACACTCTATACATACTCGTATGTATATATATAAAATACCCCCTGGAAAAGCTGAAAGGGATGTCACACCGGTAATGGTAAATAGTAATATTTAATTTAAATGCGACGTTCAAATTATATCTGAGTTTGTATATCGATAAAACAATACCGCAAGCATAATGCAATAACACATTGTTATATGATATGCATTTAATGCGTTTGCGTTGATAGGTAATGCAGGCGCATAGAACGTGCAGGATTATGGGTGATGACGCTGACGATGCATTGACTTACGACCGGGCTTACGGACGAGTCTGTAATATAAATCATACGTTCTGTACACGAGTATATATAATGGTAATACACTATATAGGGTTTACACACACACATATAAATCGATTGTGTGATGTTTTGTGTTTATACGTACGATACTACGAGTACTCGTATAATATATATTATTATACATATATTATATAATAAACGAGTTGTGTGTAGAGTATATTTATTTAGTATTCTAGATTAGTGAACGATGAATTGTTAGCCATGCATTGACGCTCTCTTCTTCATATTATATTGCTTATATATATATATGAGTCTAGCACTCACACACACGCACACAAACACACAAAGAGATGCATTCACTTTATGCGGAAATTGTTTTCATTATACCCACACATGACACACATACACACACACATACATAATAAAAAACACTATACTGAATTGGAAAATGTTTTCTTGTTTTGTTTTATTCATGTGCGCACATTTATTGGTTCATTTGAAAATCTTAATTTATTCAAAACGTATTTAAGTTCAAATAGAAAAAAAAACCATTGAATCTATTTTCTGTATTTAATTTTATTGATTATTTTGCCGCATCAACAGGAAAACGGACTGGATAAAATTAATTGAATATTACTTGTTTGATATTATATAATTATATATATATATTACATATGCATAAACATTATGGATAAATCATATACAATTATAGATAATATATGTTAGGGTGGTTTTATAGTATCTTTATTATTTGGTAGTATTAATTGCTTTGCCTTATTTCGTGCTATTAGTATTTCGGCTCTATGATTTTTTTAAAACGACTTGCCTCATTAGCAATATAAATATTTAGTTTCGAATAAGCCAAACTTGAACAAAAAAAATATTTTTATTAATTCCAACCATAACTAAAACCATATTTTGACATTTTTTGCAAAAAAAAATGAATTATAATGGAAATATTTTTTTACAAAAGTTGGCGGAAATCTCATGCAAATATTAATTGAATAAAAAATACTGAAATAATTGCTAGCTTTAAAATATTGTTCACTTGTACAAACAATTTCAAATCCACAGATATTTTAAGCATAATTTAATATTAATATTTTTAAAATATTGTTTATGGTAAAATGAGATAAATATTATAGAAAACTAAATCGTTAATAATTTTTATAAAAAAAAACATTAAATGAGAACCAAAAAATATTGAAATTCAGTATAAAAAGATGGATTCTGCTGAAATGTGTTTTGTTAGTTGAATTATGAAATTTTCAACCATAATTTAAAAAAAAAACTGTTGCTATAGGATTGTAAGTCAAAATTGTTCAAATATTGTTGATAACTTTTCAATAATTAAGTCCACTGAAACAGGGTACTGCACTGGACATCTTTTTTGGGCCTGGGCACGATTTTCAGTTCTGGACCAGTTTATCGGGTCTGAGCTCGTTTTTCGGATCTGAGCCCGTTTTTCGGGTCTGAGCTCGTTTATCGGGTCTGAGCTCGTTTTTTCGGATCTGAGCCCGTTTTCCGGGTTAGAGATCGTTTTAAGGGTCTAAGCTCGTTTTTCGGGTTCAAGCCCGTTTTTCGGGTCTAGGCACATGTTTCGGGTTTAGGCCGGTTTTTCGGGTCAAATTTACAAAAAATTTCATAAAACCAGGTTCCCGGGTTCTCAAAATGATGGGTATTGACAGCAATATTATGCACCAGTAATTCCTGTATACATTTTTTGAACTTTTTAAGAATATTTGAATTTATTAAATCTGTCCTATTTTTTAATAAATTTATTGTTATTCTGTAATGTAACATAAGATAAATTTAAATTTTAAAACTATTAACATGATTTCTGTTTATATTATAAAAAAAATTTACTTCAAATTTTATGAATATTTTTTTAGTAGATTTATAAGATTTAAATAAAAATGTGCCTTATAAAAACATGTTGTGCCTATTTTTATTTACTTGTTTAAATAAAGAAATTTTTGTTACGAATAAAAAAATATGTTTACTATGAATAAAAAAATATTGACACAAAAAAAAAATTGTTACCGGTATAAATTTTAGCATCAAAAAAATAGCATCTAAAATATATACATTTTTATGACAAATGTGTTTGATTAGTTTTAATGTGCACATATTTTTGATTTTATGTTGGTAACATTTTTGTATTTATTTGGGTACTTTATTTGGGCCTTAAAAACGTTTTTTTAGTGGACACATTTTTTTTAACCGTTTTATATTATAGAATATTATTATATTATACAATTTAATATTATGAATTCAAAATGTGCCAGTATAAAAATTAATAAAAAGTTATTATATTGAAATAAATAAAAAGTTAAAAAAAAAATACAAAAAAATAAAAAAAAGTTCAACTATAAATAATATTATTTAAATATGCACTAAGATATGCAAAAATGCTCTAACCTAAAAATATGCATTTCAAATCTTATTCCCGGCTTTATAGCTATTACTTATTTGAAACGATTAAGGCGGCAAGGAGTAGTATATGTTTGTTTATCTTTCCACGCATTTAGCTCGCCAATTTTTCTTCATTAGACTCATGATCATTATATATACTGACAAAAAACACCTCACTAAAAAATTTAATGGGCTATTCAGTTAAAATAAATTGGGCATTTATGTTTTATTTTTATTTATTTTATTTATTAGGTGCAATGCGGTCTTAGAGACGATTCTATATTCATGGAAATCTAGAATTATCCTATAGCATCCCAAGAAAGGCAAGCATTTGCGATAGCTGGAGTGGGATTAGTTTGCTGCCCGTAAATTTCAAGATCCTGTTAAAGATTATTTCATCAAAGGTGTTACCATGGCTAGCACTCAGATCGAAAAATATAAAAAAAGTTTGTCTCATTTTGCATTGCCTTAAGTGTCACAAATCTTCAAAAAAGGTCCATTAGGAGATTTATAACAGTAAAATATTAATACCCCCTGAATTAATACAGTAATTGTTAGAATATATTCAACGAAATAAAATTAACTAGTCGTATGTGTAGAAAATCAGGCAAGCTCTTTCCTATATCGAAAAGAGAATTTTCAACTTCTAAAACCATATTGGGAGTTATGAAATGTATCCATTTTGGGTATGAGGCAGCAATTCTTTCATTTCTTCAGGAAATAGGTAAAGCAATTTTCTATATATATATATATATATGACAAAAAAAAAAGTTTTTTTTAAAAACGTCTTTAAGTGTCTCTATATTTTGACATTATTTAATATTCATTCATTAACTGAGACGTTTTCCTTATTGAACCTTGTATTGCATTTTTTGTAACAAACTCGAATCCAATGGTCATTTATTTCTCTAATAAATATGCTATCCAAAGAGAATACTATAGATAGTATGGAAATATGGATAAAATATGGCTGAAATATGGAAAAGACAAGATGTGAGATAAATACTATTAAAGTTAAACAAAGTCATACAAAGTCATACATATACAAATGAGATAAATGCTAATATAATAAAGGCTAAAATATGGGGCAAAATAAAGGTTGACTGTGTGTGTAATTGAAAGAAAAAGAGTTAAAAAACGTTCCCCAAAAAAATGATTGTGCCGAAAATATAAAAAAAACAGGTCCATATGTTAAAAATATGTAAAAGTAAGTATGTATTTCCATGATTACCATAATTCTATTAACAAAGATAAAAATGTTACCCATAAAACTATTAGTATATATTATATTATAAAATTATTATTTTTCACAAAAAAAAATCGTAAATGGATTATTTTACTTAAAAAAGATTGTCAGTAAGCCAATAAAAATCCATATCTTGACAATTGAAATGTATTTTAATTTTAAATAATTTTAAATTTTATTTTTATTAATAAACAATTGAACAAGTAAAAATCTAATCTAAATCCATAACAACAACCAATCCGTAATTCCTATTGGAAATTAGGTGGAACCAAATATTTCTAATACATATTTAGTAAAACTGTTTTACTCAGCCATTTTCCGTTAAGTAATTATGCGTATTTATTATTTAGGCACACAATAGGGGAAAATGGGTGCTTTTTTGTTATAATCAGGGAAACCGAAAATTGTCACAAAAAATATTAAAATGTTAACTATAAATAATAATAGAAATGTTGCATACTTAAAATATATTTTTTTAAAATATACTAAAAAAACATGTGAGACAGATAAACATACATAAAATAGTTCTTTAGCGATAAATATGTTGTTCTATTGATTTATTGTACATGAACTTGTATGATATTTAAAATGTTTTTAAAATATATTTTTTAATTTAAATAATAGATTAAAAAAATATTTATGGTTAGGTTTTTCGTATAAATCTTACTATTTTCAGTTACCAACAATGTTTAATATTAGTACTAAATTGATTATACTCCCGTATAGCATTCCATGCACTCTTCCTAATTGGCGTCATTGCTCGCACGTAATTTCGCATTCTCTAAAATTTACAAAAAAAAGCGGCAATGCTCGAACGTGATTTCGCTTTCGATTAAAAAATTAACAAAAAAACCAAGTACTTTCGAGTGTTAGTCGGTCCCAGTCGGAAATAACGCGATGCACGCGTGCATTTCGTATAGGCAAAGCAGTAATCAAAAGTCATTCGTGCGTGCAGGATCATCTCTCTCATCATTTAATTTATCATTGACTTTCAAAGCTCGTGTATGTTAATTAATTCGTTTTTAAATAAAAAAAGTTTTTAAAATTATTTTTATGCCGATTTTTGTTTTTATTGAAATTTTTTTTTGTGTTTTTACTGTGCGAAAAAAGATGTTTATTGTGCAATTATATGCATTTGAGTGCAAAGAAAAATGTTCAATGTAAATTAGTTTTTGGTACAATAAATATTTTTCTGTCCATTCATTTTAACCTGGTTCAAATACGTGCACCAGTGTGCAGAATTTTTAAAATTTAAAAAAAAAACAGTGTGTTTATTGTGTAGTTATATGCAGTTGTGCGCAAAAACAATATTTTTTAACAACAAAATATTATTTATAATTAAATTATATTTCTAAACTTTTATTATTATTCTGTTCATACAATTTTTTTCTTGAGCAAATACATGCACTTGTGTGCAGGTAAATTAAAATGAATTAATTCATAGTTATATATATAATTACAATAAAATCTTTAAATTTTATGTTTTCTTTAGTTTATTTCAAATAGAATTATTGGAATTGTTACGAAATTTGTTAGAAATTTGCACTTACATGTCGCTAAGTTGTACTTCTTTTTTATTTTTTTTTACATAAATGTAAGTGTAAAGTTGAATACAGCAGCAGGTTTTTATTATTTTGCACTTGAAAAGTCGCTTGTTTGCACACAGTGCATGTTTTTGCATTAATTTAGGTGCGCAATTTAACGACACAAAAGTACAGGAGCAGCAGATGTGCAATATTTTGCACTTTAAATGTCGCTAGTTCGCAAACAGAGGTAGACGGCAGAACAGTGCGAAATGTGTTCGAAAAGTAATGCAAAGTTTAGAAATTTCCAATGCAGAAACTGGAAAAATGCCTACAATGCGATTTTGTATGCAAAGCTTGCACTCAATTTGCACTTATCAGTCGCTAGTTGGACTACTTTTTACATCAATGCAGGTGGGCAATTTAACGACACATTAGTGCTAACTTTGTGCAATTTGTGTGCAAATTGTGTGCAATCGATGTACGCTAATTCGCATTGTGGGCATTGTTTTTTGGTTTTTGCATAGGCGTTTTCGACACTTTGCTTTACTTTTCGCACACAACTCGCACTAGTTTGCCTTCTGCCCCTGTGTGCGAATTAGCGACATTTTAAGTGCAAAATCTCCAAAAATGTTGTACGGGGTACATTTATTTTTATTAAAAAGTATATTTGGAAATTGATCCACACTAGTTTTGTTATATTTATTTAAAAGACAACAAAATTACCTGTTATTATAGTCATTGCTCATTAAAATCGGACATAAAATAAAAAATACAAACATTTTAATATTTTAAATATGTTATTTTAATATGAAGTCTATATACTTAAACATATCTTATCTGTAAACTTCATTTATTTAATTAGAAAATATTGAGTCTTTGTTTAAACACAACTTAGTCATTTTTAATCAGATTACAACAATTTTTATGTATTTTTATAGATAAAAATAATTTTCTTCACAAAAAATTAAATAATAATAGTGTGGATAGATTTTCAAGAATATTTATTCTTCATAATATTAATAAATATCTCAAAATTCATTTAAACGATTAGCGCTTATTTAAATCATCTAAAAAAAACTTTTATACCAACGTTGTAAAAAACAAAAAACTTCCTTCTGATACCGTCTTGATAAAAGACTACTTTAATACGTTTGTCAGATACCGTCTTAATACGGTACTTTTAATGCCACAAAAAAATGGGCAAATTCGTCTTACAGACGTCTCTAAGACTTCTCGCTATAGTAGATACCGTCTTTAGACCTTGGTCTTAATACCGTCTTGAGACCTTGGTCTTTATACCGTCTTGAGACCGTTTTGCTGTCTGGATACAATACAATAAAATTTTTTTGATATGTCAATATGGACAATCATTAATATTTTACTAGGCACAATATTTATTATATAATTATATATTTTTTAACAATTTTAACGGTCAGGGTAGGTCTGCCAATTTTAGTGAGAAAATCCGCTGAATATTAAAAAAACGTTAAAAAAACTTGGGTAAAAATACCAATTAATTACCAATTTTAAAAAAAAATAACTTTAAAAATTCTGTTCCAATTAAAAAGTTGTAATTTTTGTAAAAGCATGTTATGAATGATAATTCAAGTTAACATATAATAATAATTATCCTGAATAATAATTATAGTACCTAACCTAACGGGTTGTAAGTTCCATTTTTTACGTAATGTAAAAAATTGAAAATAAATTAAAAGAGTTCATTTAAAGAAAAAATGTAAACGACTTTAATAATAAAAAAAATATTCATTAAAAAAAAGAAAAATTGAAAGAAATTATGAGAGATATTTGGTCATTTCCGAAATTTTTCCATTTTCGGGATTTTGAACTTCCAAGATTTTAATTTCCGGGATTTTTGATTACCGGAGTTTCGTACCTAACCCAAAGAAATAATCGTTTTAAAGTTTTTTTTTATAGTTTGTAATATTACTAAAAAAAATATAAATTTGGGGACTTTTAAAAGACAAACCAAAAATATGATAATACTTTTTAGAAGATCTAATCTCACACATCCTGGAGCAGAGCTGATCATTATCCCACAACATGGAATTAGCCGAACGCAATGGATCGGCATTGACGATATCTAGCATTGGTAAGATTTTCTTTATAATACTAAATATATACTATATAAAGAAATCTCTTTATATATATATATATATATATATATATATTTTCATATATATATATCGATCAATGTATTTATTTATATAGAAATGCAGCCCAAACTAAAGATGTCCGGCCAGTCGCACGAAGTCCTTACCTCGCGCATCGACAAGAAAGTCGGTGCAGCCAGCGGTGGAGCACACGGAGTCGCTACTGATCATCCAACATCGTAGGTAAACCTCGATCAATGCCCCAGAACACCCTCCGTACTTAAACCCATTCTTTGTCTGCTTTTCTATTTTCCATATTCTCTTTGTCCGTGAAAATTCCGTGTCTGTGTATGTGTCTTTCTCTTTGTTGCACACATCCGTGTAACTATAAACGTATAGGTTCCTCGAGACTCTGATGCACCTGCTGCGTGGCAACATTGGCTCTGGAATATTCGCGATGGGCGATGCCTTCAAGAACGGTGGCATAATCCTGGCTCCAGTGCTGACGATCTGCATCGGTGCCATTGCCGTACACTGTCAGCATATTCTAGTAAATTTTAAGTAAATACCCAGCTGAAATACAGTGTTATTATAGAATAATTTTAGCTAAAATGTTCGCGAAGAATGAAAGAACGGCTCGGTTTGGAAGAGGATCCTGATTATGCGGAAACCGTTGAGCTGTGCTTCGAGCATGGACCGCCCAGCATACGGTGCTGGTCAAAAACAATAAAAATGCTGGTGAACATTTTTGTGTGCATCACTCAGATCGGATTTTGCTGTGTGTACTTTGTGTTCATAAGTTCTAGTTTGAAGCAGGTAAGACAGTTAGCTAGAATCTAGCTATATAAATTTATTTTTAAGACTAAGATCTTGATCTTGTATACTATTTTTATAGGTATTTGACTTTTACGGTTACGTGCTGGACGTTCAACTGCACATGGTTCTGATATTGATACCGATACTGTTGCCGTCGCTGATTACGAATCTCAAATATCTGGCTCCGTGCTCCACGATTGCCAACGTATGTATGGCTGCCGGAATCAGTGTTGTGTTCTACTATGCGTTCCAGGATCTGCCCAGTCCAACGGAACGAGAGTATGTCGGTGAATTACAGAACTTGCCGCTGTTCTTTGGTACGGCCATTTTTTCATTTGAAGGCATTGCACTGGTAAATAATAATTGAAAAATATTTCCCTGTCTCTATTCTTTGATTATTATAATCTCTAACATTCTCTCAGGTACTCCCACTGAAAAACTCAATGAAAAAGCCAGAGACGTTTGGTCGCAACATTGGTGTACTCAACATTGGCATGGTGTTTGTGACCATTCTGCTAACATTGTTTGGGTTCTTTGGGTATTTAAAGTGGGGTGACGCGGTGGCTGGCAGTCTGACACTTAATCTGCCTCCCGGAGACATGTAAGCCTAAAGCAAAATAGATTATTACAGCAAATTTTACAAATTGAATTTCTTTGTGTTCAGTCTGGCTCAGGTGGTCAAGATCACCGTTTCTCTAGGCATGCTACTCACGTTTCCGCTGCAATTCTTTGTGCCCATTCAAATCATGTGGCCATTTATAGAGCAAAAATTTGGTCCGTTCCGGCGGCCGCTTCAGTTCGAGCTACTGTTCCGCACAATCATGGTGTTTGTAACGTGTAAGTTATTCATCAATTCTCACTTATCATCAATACACAGATCTTTCTGTAGTTTTTCGTATAATTTGGAATGCATACTCATATCTTCACTTCCATATAGTTTCAATCGCTGAACTTGTGCCCAAACTGAATCTTTTCATATCGCTGATCGGGGCTCTGTGCGCTACCGCACTGGCACTCGTCTTTCCACCGGTGATCCAGTTGATTTCGGCATGGGGCACATCCGAAGGACCCAGTGCTTTCCTGCTGATAAAAAACTGTGTCATTTTAATAATGGCACTGCTCGGTTTTGCCACCGGAACGTACGAGAGCATTGCATCGCTGGTGCGTGCCTTTGCCGAGGACACATGAGGATCGCAACTGGAACACACACGGAGAGCAAATTAAGCCTTTGTATACTAAAACAGACAGCTGTGGCTGTCCTAAATACAATAGATTTAAGATTAATAAAAAATGTGTTATAAATAGGACGAAATATAGTATTATAATATACAATGTACAATGTAAATACAAAAAAAAACTGGGATTATATGATATTTTTATAGGTAATTTTGATGTTTTCTTTTTCTTGTCCAGCCACAAGATATTTAACAGCATCATTTCCCTGTCTCGCTCATATACAAAATAGCCTGTATGTTTACGCATTTAAATTTGTTTGTTTTTTTATTGCAGTGTTGAAATGTACAGTGTTTTCAATTTTAGTTAAGTTATTCTAGGTATTTCGATTTATGAATAATATCTGGAGTTTCGACGATTTGTGTGTGTATGTGTGTGTGTGTGTGTGTTTGTGTGTATGTGTGTTGGTTGTACTTGTTATTTAATTTATTATTCTATAATATAAAAAGGGTTTAATCATGTTCTTGTTGTTGTGTCAATATAGTAATAATTAAAAAAGTGTATGAAATAGTTTGTTTTTTTATTTGTATTTTGTAATTATGTTGTATTTTGTATTTAAATAAAAATTCTATATTATATTCTTAGTACATGGAACCACATAAAAAATATTATGTAAAACAACTATTTAACAAACGACATACAATTATAAATAATATTTTGAATAATGAATTATATTAAAAAAATGTATGTGTGTATGTGTTGTGGAGCGGGACTGCTACGCTTACATTGTAATATACAAAACGCAACGCCAGGATACCGGAAGGTGGGAGTGTTGTTGGTGTATTATGTATGTATGTGTGTGTGCATGTATGTTGATTTATATATTTTGCATTAATTACTGGCAAAAATTATATTAAAAATGAATATATAATGAGATTGAAAGAAAAACGTACAATCGTCCATTTTCACTTACTATTTATATATATATATATATATAATGTACTGTCCTCCGGCATATACAGAAACTGACAAATATATAGTACGCACAGAAAGGCGTCCTTTCGGCCTGTCGTTTTCATTCTCATTTAAATCTCAAATTAAATTACTTAATTCGCCACTAAAAAACAATAATAATATTACTCATTAGATATTAATATAAAGTTGTCAGTGCTTTTCATTTGTTGTATTTTCGCTTATTTTTTTTTTAGTTTCTGTTTTCGGTTGATTTGAGGGGTATGTGTGTGTTCGGCGTAAAAGTCCCGTCCGGACCACGACGACGGCTACGCTAGAGATCCTCAGACATAAACGAGTTCTGCGACTTCAACTCCTCCAGACGTCGAATTTGTTGTCGCAGATACATTACTCTGCAAAAATTAAAATTAAATACAATTATTTTCGTTTTTATACAAAATTCGTAAACAACATTAAAAAAAACACTCACTTTTGTTCCTGCAGAGTTGCCGTGATTTCAGTTATTCGAACTAAACTTCGAGCACACTTTAGATCGGCCGACACCTTTGTACACTGCAGATCGCCGACAATATGCGCCTCCTCCGAGCACTTCTGTGACTGAAATGTGTAATAAATCTGTTGAATTGGTTAGTAAACGTGCGAATGATATAGAAAGTTCCTGAAAATATTGCGGTGAGTAGAATTCTTTGTTTTACTTCGTTATTAAATTTTAAAATAAATGAGGTTTGTATAGAATATTTAATTTGTTCTTTAAGGAAAACAAAAGAGATCATGATCATGAAAATTCATTTTTCCAGACAATTAGTGTTGTTATTTTCATACAAAAGTTGACAGCATTTCTTTAATTCTTGTTTCAATTTAAATTACATAAAAAGTGGCAAAGAAGCAAAAGATTAAAATGTTTTTTGGAAAAAAAAATGTCATATTTGTTTTATGGGTTAATTTGGACTATAATTCTAGTTTTCTAGTTAATTTCTCTACTTGACAACATTACATGTGGAGCGGAGCTATGGGATGAAAAGAGAAGCTTTTGGGATCTTTTTTCAACTGGTTATATTTTAAAAAGCCAAATACACTTTTAGCTAGATCGTACATATGTTAAATTTTATCTGTCCTAGCGTTATCTAAAATGGACCTTTAATCGCAAATATATAGTCGTATCCAATCCTTTAGATTTATAAACATTGTACTAATTTGTGAGTCCCCGTTAAACTTGACGTTGTAATAGGCAAGTTTAGGATTTAATTATTTATACAAAAATATTCAAATATTATAGTGCCTACGCTTAGAGTCAAAAATCGTTAATTTTCAAATAATTTTAACTATTTTAATTGGAAAGAATTAGAAAAGAATTATTATATCCCGGAGAGGGGCTTGAATTGTAGTTTAAAATGTGAGGAATATTGAAAAGATTTTTGATTTTGATTTTTGATAAATTGACGAATTTCAATAATTTCAATTCCTTTATAATATTTTAGGGTCATAGTTTTTGGGATCCGTTTAAAATCCCAAATGACAAAATCTAGACAGATTTCTGCAAATTGGGTCTTCGTAGAAGCTTATTTAGTCAAAGTCTATATCTTGGAGCTCGTAGATAAAGTCCCAATTTAGTTGCTCACTGACTCCCTGTCTTCTAGTTCTTAACGAATCAAAAATAATAACCACAAAATAAACTCTCACCTGTTTCTCTAAAATCTCCGCAGGCCAATTGGTTACATGCGTTATTAAATCCGCCCTAAAGTAATTTGCGAGACTAGGTGTTAGACTTGGTCCTTGACTGCGCAGAACCAGATTAGAAGTCACCACACCTTGGAGACTGCTCAACGAAGCTGCAGATCCATCCACTGTAAGCACGTACACACAAAAAGGGAAAAGATTAGATTTTAAATAGTCAGTACGAAACACGGGATACACATACTTTTTCGATGGTCTCCGCCCATGTCCATTTCTTGTGTCGGCGTTGGTGGTCCGTCACCCAGAAGCATAGCATTATTACTACTGCCGTCTGCCTTGAGACCAGCCGCCGAGAACTGTGACGAGATACCGAGTCCCAGACCGGTCACCTGTGTGGTCACCATACCACCCGCAGACGTTACGTATTGTCCTCCAGAGCCATGATTCATCGAATGCATGTTATGGGGCAAATTGTACAGTGGTGAGTTCATCGCATGATCTCTGTTAAAAGCAAGTACAATTTAATTTACTATTATTATTGAAAATGACTTAAAATCACTTACCTTAAACTATTTGAATTATTATTGGCTAATTGATTTGTATCGCATGAATTTCCCATGGAGTGCTGTTGACGCAACGCATTGCTTATCTGCTGCAATGCTTTCTGTGGATTCAGGTCGCTCTGGTCCATCGACTTGTTGCCGGTGATTTGAGACAGAATTTTCGGCAAATTGGCCATTGTGACGGGCGGTGGTCCCGGAGCGTTTGCGTTTATCATCAGATCTGACGTCGCCGGCAATTGTGTGCCAGATGTGTGATTTAAGGCAACGCCGCCGGACAGCGAGTGCGCCGACGGCGACGATGTTGGCAAACTGGTGCTGTGCAGTGAGCCATCATTTTTGGCTGCTAGCTTTGACATGGGCAACGGCATGCAAGCTCCGCCCATTCCGCTAGAATTACCCGAACTAGAAGCAATGCTACAGGCTGGCGTGGTGCTCGATCCGCCGCACGATGGTGCAGAGAAATGCAATTGGGAGTTCGTGGGAGTGGATGGGTGGGATGCGAGCCGTGGCAACGCGTTTGCCAGGAGTACAGGACCCTCGTTATTCTGTGCGGTTGGCGTACTTGTTAGCGAATAACTGGCTTCAGACGTTGGCGTTGAGTCACCCGGACTGATGTCCATGTCCTGGCTATCTGCTCGGTTCCAGACAATTATGATTAGAAAAACATACAATTAGTTTGGATATGCATAGGGTCACACTCACTCTTACCATCGTTGCGTCTACGATGTGAACTTGGACCCTCAGGGTCTTGTGGCCATCGTAATCTGGAGTTATCTCTTGAACTGGAATGTTTCACGTAAGCTGCAAGGAATTCAGTTTAACTTTAGCATTTTGTGTGAATTAATAAGAATTGAACTTACAACTTCTCGGAAATCGATCTTCTCGATCTCGGTCGCGTTCCTTTTCTCTGTATTCCCTATGATGTTCCTTGGACAGAGCACTAAAACGAGGTTAACCAAAATCGATTAAAACGACACGCACACAATAAACCAAGTATCCAAATTTTACGTACCGCTCTTTTTCCAGCCATTCTTTGGGCTTTTCCCACTGTGATACCTCCGTCTTACAATTGTAATAATACTTTTTGCCCGACGAACTAACATGCTCACTCCAATCACCGATTCTCGTCAGCCGTTCACGGTCGTTGCGATCACCGCCACCTCCGCGATCCCTATCCCGGTCACGTTCACTTCGATCGCGCTCACGCTCTCGATCCCGTTCACGGTCACGATCGCTGCGCTCACCGCGCTCGATCCGATCACGCTCCTTATCGTCAGAGCCCGAACGCTTGTCCGTTGTCGTGGCCGACTGGTTGCACAGTTTTGATGATCGTCGATTTGACTCAATCCGATCATGATTAGTTCGGTGTTCTGCGTCTCGTTCGCGTCTATCACGTTTATCTGTGCAGTAAAAATCTGTTATCAAATTATTGTTGCTACGTTCCCTTTGCATCTAATGGCAACCACCTACCTGAATATTTATCCTTTTTGTAGTCTCGGTCACGGTCGCGTTCTTTCATTTTTTGTATATAGCTTGAACTCTGATATCTGTCCCGATCTCCTCGGTCGCGGTCGCGATCTCTGCTCTCTCGAGGCGAATCGAGTTCGGGTGAGTCTGATCTGTACGAACTGGTTCCATTGTTTAGGTTCGGTGCTCCATTCGGAGAATTGTCTCGGTCGCGCATATAGCTGGCCGACCTGCTGCTAGCCTCGCGTTCATAGTCCCTTTTCGAGCTATATTTGGAGCTCTGTAATCAAATTATATAAATTACGTTGACAACAAAAATCGGAATCAATTGCAATACACAAAAAATGCTGGACAAACAGACACACTTACACGACAGGTGTTGTACGTGTATGTGAGTATTTGTCTCAAACGTGGCTCCTCTCCAAAGTAAAACATTGCAATTATGCTACTAAAACTGAGTATGTCACCCTAAGTCTTTATTTCTAGTATCACCAAAAATTGAAGCTATGAGAGGTTGGGTCTGTTTACTCAAAAAAAAAATGTAAACGACATTTTGCCGGATTCATTTTCATGCACACAGTATTCCGGCACAATAATACAATACAGTACTGCGGAATCGTGATCAATTTATCAATTTACGGCCTAAACCAGGAACAAACGGCATAACATTGACAGATCAATACATAACGTACACAAAAAAATACGGCGTGTGTGTAAATACGTCAATTTTTTGTGCAAACTATGCCGGGAACGTGTACACGGCCTATTTGTACAGACCGCCATCAGCACATAAAACATTTCTATGTAATTTCCAGGATTAGAGGATACATTTTCAATTTTTAGTATATGAAAACGTCAATTCGATTAATATAGATAAATTACCTGATAGGGATGGGTCTGATGCTTCTCAAAGTACCTGAAAATTAAAGAAAATGGGATTTAATGAACGCAGAAATCGACGTGGGCATTGCGGAGGTGTGAATTGCAGAGAAAAAATAGAGGTTGGAAAAATTGCAAATGAAAAGATCTCTCTGTATGCAATAAAAAATGTTAGCGAGCTAGCACAGCAGCTTAGCGCTATATGGTGTGTGTGTGTGAAAAGGGACGGAAAAATAAATTGGCGTTTTTAAAATCGTTGATATTTACCCATCATTCATACGCTGTGGTTTTCTAGCATGCATTACCATCAATGCAAAACTCTATAATTGTGTTTGCGGCCGGTTTTTGATAGCCTTTCTACCGAATATTGTCATGAAAACAACATTAACGTTAGTACGGTCAGAAATATTAAACTTTGTTCTTTGCAGACGCCGCCATGTCACATCTCCGTTCACGGAGCGGCTCTGGATGAGTTGCGTGCGTTTTGCCGGGAGATGTCGCGTCGGTCGCTAAGGCGAACGAATCGGCGCCAGCTTCAGGGCGTTTGACAGAGTTCGTTCACGAGCTCGTTAGAAAATTACAATTTAAACTTGAAAGTTCGATTGTAAATTAAAAATACTGTTTTATCAATATATATTTATATTTATATTCAATTGGCACGATAACGTTTGCCGAGGCCCCTAACTTAGACATTTTTTATTTGATTACGAACAAAAGCAAAAGTCCCCTTAAGGCTTTAAATTAAAAATATATGGCCCTTTTTAATGATTTTTAAGGGGGATGTGTGTTTAAGTGTTTAAGTTTCAAAAGAATTGTAAGGTAACTATAGAGAAAAACCCAACCTTTTTATAAGCCATTGCCTTAGTTTCTATATACTCTTATCCATTCTCTGGTAAATACTATTTTAATATTTCCTAGCATTTACTTGTTTTTCATGTATATTTTGCAAAGCAAAAAGCATGAACAAAAAACTCGAAAAAACAATCAATCATTATTCCTCTTCTATATTCCCTGATAAATATAATTCTGATTTATACAAAACAAACCTCCATAATTATATATGCCGTCCATAAATTTCGTATAACGCTCTAGGAGAGGTAAGGGGTTTCAAATTTTGTTACAAAGTGTTACGGAGGGGATGGGGGCTGAGCTGATGTTTTTAAAAATAAAAGTCGATTTCTAAATTTTAATTTGTATTTTTTGACCGAGCATATTTAGCTGCACCTACTACAAAAAAAAATTATCAAACTTTTAAGCAAAATTATATAAGTTTAACATTGCCACGCACTTAGATAAAATGCACACTGGGACTGGGAATAGGATATATAAGCACACCTCGAGAACGAGGTGCACCTTTTGACGTATGTTGTGTTTAGTTTTTTTTATTATAGTTTTATTGCTATTGGGGAAAGGTTTGTATTAGTATTGCATTTATCTTATTTTATATTATATGTGTATATATATATATACTGCTTTTTTTAAACATACCCTACAAAGAAAAATATTTGAACTTCTAATTTATGTAAACCCAATATCATTTGTCCTTTTGATCTTATTAATAATACAAAAATAAACTAATATTTATAATAATAAAGAATCACGACAGCGCGCACACAGTTGTCATATATATATGCCGGTAATCAATTGATTAACCTTTAACCGGTGCGGTATGTTAGGTTTTCAATTACTCAATGGCTAAATGCACAAAGTGTGTTGTCAGTGGTTTGCATATAAAAACCGGTTTGTGAATCGCCAAAAATTGAAAAAAATGTTCAAGTCTGAATTCAGGGTGTTTTCGCATCCAATTGATAATTGTTGCACTCATTGTTTGTGTGCACGTTTCGCGTTACCAACGATACAATACAAATATAATAAAACAATAAAGTGAATTTCCACATTCGAACTGCCCCATTACACACACACACAAACAAGTCTTATCTGTATATGCTTATCAATAATACGATACAGTTGTGGTTTGCATTTGGTTTGAATGACGTCGTCGTCAATTGTGTATTGTATACCAGGAAAGCCGGTGGTTACGACTAGTGTCGAGTGGTCCCAATAAAAAATGAAACGCAAGTTTTACTCGTCGTCGTGGTGTCGTGTTCTAGCCCATCACAAATGCACTATATTCCTAACGTGTTTCATCCTAATTGTACTGATATTTCTTACTACGCGCAGCCCATCACGAGGATACGTTGATGTGCTACAATCGTATGCGTTTGCCAGCAATCGAAAATCCCATTTCTTTGGCGACGTAACGGAAAACTATGAGCAGGCACTGGGTATTGTAATTCCGGAACAGCGTCCGACAGATGATCAACGACGACGGTGTCACACGGACTCGTGGATTATTACGGCTCTGCCGAGCACATCTTTTGAAGATCAACTGTGGGAGTACGTGTCTCTGTTGGCCATCACCGAAAATCAGCAAAATACCATCAGGCTACGACCGTTCTTATCAGCGAAGACCAGTGACGCCTTAGAATCGACATTTGAAAAGTTTGTACAGTGTTATCTTATCAAAAATTATTGTAAAGTAGATAAGATACTATAAACTTTTGAGAGAGGCTAACATAAAATTACAAATCATAATTGTATGTTTACAGTGTCACAATACCGAGCCTTGCGTCGCTTCCAGTGGAATGCATTGACTTTGAAATGGTACACATAATCTCTGATTCGGTTGAGATCACTGAGAATGTAACCTGGTCCCGAAAGTCTCCGTATATCCTGGAAAGATACGCCAAACGTATCGGAGACCTACAGTCGTTAGAATACCTGCAAATTACTGCGCATATGAAACTGAAAACAAGGTACAAGGACTACGCAAACAAGCAGCTAGAGAACACAAGAAATGAACTGGGTGCTATACCAAACGTGTTGACACCGGTGGTGGGATTATATGTGGATTCCTTTGAGGTGCCTTATATAAATTACAAATGAATGTGTTATTTTTATGTCTTTTTGTCGCAGATGCCTATCGAGTACTTTCGACGTGCCATGGAATTTCAACAGAAAATGCACTTTGACGTGTTCTACTTGATTCTCTGCTCATTGCCTGACCTGAAGCGTTGCAGTCGTTTGTTCGATGCAACCAACGTACGCGTTATGGTAAAATCCGACGATAATATCGAGAACTTTGCTGTGCTTGCGGCCTGTACGCATTCCATTGTTGCCAGCGATTTTGGCGTATTGCCGGCTCTGTTAGCTGGAGGAACTACCGTTGTCTTTGATGATCAACAATATACACGTGATTACTATTTACCTGTGCTAATGGCTGACGTATTAAACGATTGGTATGAAATTGCCTAGAATCGAGTGTAATTTTAAATAGAAACTAAATATTTATATAATACACTTATTATTAATGCTTCCTTGAGGCACAAATACACACACGGCGTCATGACGCCTTCTTCATACAAAAAAAAGATTACACCTTCTATTTTGAATGTGTCATTACGCCGTGTATTCGTGCATTTTTATCATATAATTTCATGTGTACACATTTTAAATTAAACAAAAATGTACATACAAAAAATATGTTTTGAATTGTGCATTTCAAAATTTTAAAATACATGTAATATAATGCTAAAAATACCGTGCGTGAATTTTAAATGCGTATTTTGCCAAATTAGACACCTTTCTGCGTAGCTAAGCTTATGATTTTGAATAGTTTTTCTAAAACTATTCTGTTTTTTATCCTTAATTAAGGTCTTTTACAAATAAATCATAAAAACACCTTCTTGTTGGTAATTGATGATCGCAGTGGCTTCGGAAACATTCAGCATAAACCATCAATTACATAGGTGTTGCTATAGAATATAATTATTCGTACTTAGCAGTTAAATATTAATTTATTTTTAAGTGTGTAATAAACTTCAGGGAACAAACTTATTAAACAAAAAAAAGTGTACTTGTGTTTTTTTACAATGAAAAGTTCAACAGAAATAATGAAAACTAATATAGTATTTTGTGTAGTACATATATATTAAAATACGTACAAGATCACCGCGGCGCGTCTGCATTTGGTAATCTGCAGCTACGCTGACATATAGATGTTTATGTAAGTTTAGAATTGTGTGTGGATGTGTGTGTGTGTGTGCCTTTATTGTTACTTCTCCTCACACCACTCGTTCTCCTTGCGTACCTGTTCCTCTTCGGCAGCGCTAAAGTCATTCTTGATGTTGAACGTCTTACGAATCTCCTCGGGAGTTTTTCCTTTGATCATGTTTGCGACGGTCTTGCAGGTTACGTCGAGCAGTCCCTTTGTGTCCAAGTAGTTTGCGGCCAGAATCAGTTCGAAGAGGGTGCCCTGATCGACTTTCAAGAAGTCGGCATCCCACGAGGAAATGTCATCGGTGCGTTTCTCTTTGTTTTCATCGTCGTCGGTCAATTGTTGGTCGTCCTTGTGATAGGTGGCCCACTGCAGAACCTTGCGCAAAATGGCAGAGTTTACATTGGGCAAAGGCACGACGGCATCTTCGCCCTCGTCCATGCCGCAGTCCTCGAGCATGGTTTTAATTGTGCCCGAGCACTTGGCGATCTGGACATCGGTCTCGAACACCTCTCCGTCGGATGATTGCAACTTGATTACCGGCATTATCTGAAAACACAACGGGCAAAACACGACAATGAAAATTTGTCACTGTCAAAATGAGAGACGAAAACAATTGCGTGAAAATCGAGCTCCATTTTAGAACGAAAAAACCATTCTCAGAAACGCTAATTGTACTTACATTTTTCTGATGGTTCGAGTGCGTAATTAAGACGATTTCTTTATTTTTAAAGAATTTACTGGTGTAAAAACGCGTTCGTTGTTAATGAATTGAAATTGGATTTTGTCTTTGTAAAGGTTTTTTAGTAAATGCGCTCTGCGCTTGTGCAATCTAAATACAATGTGCACACAAATATACAACTACACAATTTGAAGGGTTGCACGAATGAATGTACTTTTCTAGATAATTCCAAGATGGCCGTCATTGAAATGTATGCGCACGGCTTCTTTGTGATATAAGCGACATCTGTCTTGTTTTTTTGGAAAACACGATCTAATGTTGTGTTTACATTTTTGGAATGAATATTTTTGTTTAATTTATTTGCTCGATTTTTTCTGATATTTTTTCTGAATAATCTTTTAGAAGTAATTAGAAATGATATTCATTGATATTATTTATTTTTACATACAAAATATTATATAAACAAAAAGCTTTCGTATGTTTTATTTTAGTAAATACAAATAACGTCCTTTATGATTACAGAGTGGACTGTCAAATAAGGGTAATTAATAGGTTATATCTTATATGTTGAAGCAAACATAAACACATTTGTATATATACACAACTTATGAGGTTAAATACTATTTTAGACAGTCTAGTTTCCAAATTTATTGATTTTGTTAATGAAAGCTGATAGCGCCTCATTTGTCATTCCTAGAAGGAAGCCTTTCACTATCCACGTGAACAAATTTGTTGAGGTTATCATTATTTATATTTTTCCTCGTATTTTTCAAAGATGTCAAAACCAAGACAATGTTGAAAAACGAGAAACTAATATTAAAATTTATAAGAAAAATAAATCAAACAAAAAAAAGTAAAAACAAACATCTAAAAATGTTATGGCGCACACAAAACATTATTTATTTATTTAAAAATTAAAAATGATCATTATTTAAAAAAAAAATAATAATAAAAATAAGGAGACCGTTTTAATTATGCAATGGATGCCTTGTGTAAACCCTGCCCCTCGAAATACAGTTTGTTTACAAATAGTGAATTCTTTTGTTTCGTAAAAACTACACGCGTGCGAGAGAGCAAGAGAAAATCGTTGTGCGTCAGCAGACAGGTACGCCGTGGTAAATCTTCAACACCTGTGTTTGTTGTCATGGATACCTGTTTGTTTGGTGTTTCATGCAGTTTCATGAGTGAAAATTGATTATTTTACATTTTAAATTAATTCCTATTTACATGTTTTCGTGCATGGCCTAACATTCCGAAACGGCGAAGCGTTGTGCAACATTTTTGTTTAAAAATGACCTTGTACTTTGATACAAAGGTTCAATTTCTGGACGCAGAAGCGGTGAGCACCGTTGCGGCCTGGCACTCGGTGGAGCCGGTATTTGCGGTCGCTTCGTACAGTGCCGACCAAGGGGGCTCCGTGACGATTTTCGATGATGCGGTAAAATATAAATAATTGCTAATGATATTATTAATTATTAATTATTAAATTCTCTTTGTGTATATAAATGTTCTAGGGTGAACCCCTGCGCAACGTCACTTATCCGGTGCACGTTGTGTCGCAGGCAACGGCCTTGAGCTGGCACCCGGAACGCAGACTTCTGGTGTCCGGATGGGAGAACGGCGAAGTGCATGCCTGGTTTGCGGGAAACAGAGAGTTCTCCACCATCAATGGACCGCACAAGTCACCGATTGTGTTTCTCGAGTTCAGCGAGCTTGGCGGACGCATGGTGACCGCAGACGCACAGGGCGTCCTCACCGGCTGGCGCTGCGATAGTCAAGGACAGTTTTTGACAATGTTCACGCACGATCTACGCAATGCAGTGCTGCATGTTTCGTTTCGGCGTACCGTACTGAGTGTGGCCACCACCGAGATTACCAATCTGGCAAGGTATTTAGTTTTTATATATATGTGTTTATTTGTAATTGTGCATATTTAAAAATTGGGCTAAATTCAGAGCTGCCGTGGCTGGCGATGAGAATGCATTAGACGCCTTGACAAACTGGCGTCCACGCACTGCTGCCCGGAATGTGTCGCATGCCGGCGTCAAGGACAATCACTGCTTCTACGTGGGCACCGAATCGGACGGTGTCTACTATTTGAATCAATCGGGTACATGCACGGAAGTTCTCAAGTCCGAGAACGCTGCGTACATGCAGTTGTTGTGGCATCCCAAAAGGTATTTTAGAACACAGACGATATTTATATACTATATATTTTATTAAACACAATTAATTAATTTATATATTCTTTTTATTTATAACAATCGCTAAGGGAGGCATTAGTTACACTGCAAAACGACATGACGGTCGGCCATTTCGCGGTGGAGACGACCGGTATGCTGACAGAGTTGGACAAGGTGAAGCTAAGCGGTCGGGTGCCCGGCAAGACCGGCTCAATATCTTGGGCAGGACAATCGTTGGCCATCATAACAGGTACCTAATTTTATTTATTTATTATTTAAAGTTAAAGTAATTAGAAGAATATAGAAAATGCCATAGTCCTTTTAAATATCTGTCGAATCCAGAAAAAATAATGTTAACCCATCGATGTGTCCTCCAGACCCTTCTGTTCAATACGCACGTACAGTTCAACCTGAAAGATACGCACGTCCTGGACATTGTCGTAGACGATCAAGTCCATGTGGTATCGTCCGGCTGGCAGTCCAGAGAGTAACGGTAAATTATCAAACGGATATTTTACATCGATCAGAGTATCGTACGGGCACGAGTGATTTATGTTTGAGACCGTTGATATTGTTGGCATAAATACCTCTTACATTGGGAAAGTCTTCTGGCCACTCATATACTCGCAAAAGTTCTCGTGTTTGTCTATCAGAAACTTTTGATATCTGGGGAATTTGTAGTTTACCACAAAGTGTGTTGTGACCTCGGTGACCGATTGCAATAGTTCCATGCTAATGTAATGGAGCTGAAATATTGGTTGAAATATATGATTAGTCCCTTATAGCTTAGATTTTGTTTTGAGAAATGTATATTACGTTAAGTGGTATGCGTTGTCCGAAGAAACATAGTGTAAGACTTAATACACTAAACACTAGAAACGCAGATTTAATCGAACTCATGATTGTTTTTTTGTGTGGATGTGATTCTTTGTTAAACCACATTGATTCTTGAACTAATCAGAGTCAACAAAACAACTCTCCGATGTTCAATCGATGAGCATACCGAGAGAATTGAGAATTGAGAATTGAGAGATTCATATATTTTTGAAATTACATTTAATTGACTTAATTATGTTGTATTATATGTATTAACATAATTATTGATATCCACCGTCAAAAGTATGCGAGTGAACCTAAATAGTTTAATGAAAATTGATTTATCCAAAATGAAATGATTATTTTTTGGGTAATGGAAATAATTTGTATTGTGTAAACTATTCGTCAACGGTCAAAATAAAACTAAACTCATTCTAGGGACTCATAAAACACACTTTTATATTAACGTGGAATATTTTTCAGGCATTTGTACAATTTCAGTTCCACGAATATCTCCTTTCTAATCTTAACCAATTGCAGTATAGTCTTGGTGTTGATGTTTGTATGAACAAGCGATATTCTGGCGTAATTGCGTTTCGAAACTTTGCTTCATTCTACTATTTTGCAGGAGTTATTTTAAAACTTCCTTTCAAGGACTCGATAGGTACCATTTTTCGGACTGTATGAAAATATTATCTTTTTTTGATTTCGTGTAAATCTAAATATTGCTAATATTAAAGCTTTGGTCAATCTTATGCCATATAAAAAAGGTAAACCTTTTTTACAATATTTTTTTAAAGTGCAAACTTTTTTTGTAAGAAGGGCTTTTTACGAAGGGCTTTGCACTATATTTTTGCCATTATGATAAGGGGAGAAGTAAAAGGTATTGAGAGGTATAGTATAGTAAACTCAAGTAAAAAGATATTTCTTAAATCCTACATTCTAAATTCTCTTTTGAGACTACATGCTTTTTATGCTTTGACGCTACATATATTTTAATGATTTTAGGATTTTACTGCCTAAATCCTACATTCCAAATTCTTTTTTGAGACTACATGCTATATATATGCTATATACAATATAATTAAATGAATTAATGATAAATATTAAATTAAACAAATGAAGATTGTGGATTATTTAAAATAGAATGTAATTGCATGAAATATAAAACTAATATTTAAAAATAATATCTAATTCATAATTAATACGATGACAAAAATCTTTTAATTGGTCTCTTTATAAATATTAGCACACATTTAAGGATATAAAATATAAATAAAAATTATAGACAATATTTCTTTCTAGTAAAATTCTTCTAATCATGTTGTTTTTTAAGATAATTATTCATAAAAATGTATCTGCTTATTTAGTTTATCAGATTTCTATTATATTAATTAGATTGTACCTTCCAATGGGACATTTAAAAAAATAAAATTATATAATTCTTCAAAACGTATTGAATTTGTGGTTTTAGCCATTATAAAAAACCATAGATCCAGAATCCGAATTTCAATTGATTAAAGAAGAACAATGTCTGATAAAATTACCGATAAAAATAGACAGTTTCGCAAACTTGGTTTTTATTTATGGATTTGTTATAAAAAAATCTAAATAAAAAATGGAATGCTATTAAAATATCAAAAAAAAAATAAAAAAGATAAACATTTATTTAAATTGGATCCTAATTGTTGAGTTGGGACCTAAATATTTATTGAGGAATTTGATTGTTTTTATTGGATCGCATTATTTGGGACCAAAATATTTAACTTGGCACTCACATAATATTTATCCGAAAACAATTATTAAAAGCATGTCTAAAGTTTCTGATTTATTAAGTTCACCATTTTTTTTAAAAAAGGTCTCTTCATTTTTAAAGGTTTTTAAATTATTGCTATGATGTCTGTTCTTAGAAAAAAAAGCATAAACTCTTAAATACTTTTCGAATTCCAGTGCAAATGAGTGGAGCTGAAATATGTAATTTTGAGATTATTAGATTATTAGATTTGTGTGCAGATTTTTTTTTCGTTAAGTGATAAACCTTTTTCCAAGTACCTGTTAGTAAAAGACTGAATGCAATGAACATTATAAACGCATATTTAATCGAGCCCATGATTCTGGGCTTCGAAAAATGTGTACTTTTCAGTATCGATACGTGAACTAAGGTGCATCAACATAATAACTCTCCAATGTTCAATCATATACCTTATCGAATTTATACCTCGCCGGATATACATAATTTACAGACGCATATTATTTTTTGGAAATTAATCAAATGTACTTATAATTGTTATGTAAAGTATGTACTAACATTGTTATAAAGGCATAATTCCTATATTGTATAGTACTATATGGTGTCAGTAATTTGTTTGTTTTGCGGGGAAGTTGGTGGGTAAATGCTTTATCATAATGAGGCATTAATGGCGTTATTTGAATGCTCTAGGTACTGATCGCGATAAAAAAGCTAGTCTAGCAGCGTACTAAAAATTGTGAGCCTGCTGACTTTATCGTGCGGCTCGTGATAGAAATGAAGAAAATAGAAAGAGAGTTTGAGAAATATTTATAGCGATAGAGTCAATTAATCATAATACGTCTTTGTGACTTTGAGGGTGAAGTGGTTGTCCGTTATCGTAGTAATTAAAGTGTCAACATGTTATTAAATTAATTCCATATTCAGATATATTATTATATAAATTATATTAAAATATAGTTAAATAAAGAACTGGAGAGATAATCTGTGATTGGGTGAGAGAAAGAGGAGAGATTGAAAGAGGTTCAGTGATAGTGAGAGACATAGTGAATGAGAGTGGAAGAGAGAGAGAAAGAGAGATAAATAGAGAGAGAGTAAAGCTGGGTTTTAATTGTGAAACACTGCTGCCAAGCAATTCCAGCACTAACATGCTGAAAAGGATTAAATTCAAAATACGATAGACATTGACAGAACGTATGCGAAGATATTTTCGCCAAGCAAAGAGCGTACTTTTAACGTTTCTCTCAGTACTGACGTAGCTGGCAACGTTGTATGTCTCTCTCGACTTGATTTCAATCTGTATTTCCATCTTGTTTTCACTTGCTGGTAAGCAAATGTTTCACAATTAAAATCCATCTTTATCCTCTGTCTATCTATTTTTCACTTTTTTGTAACTACATTCTCAAATGAAATAAATCCGAAAAAAACTATTGCATTTAGTTTTAAAAGCTCTGATTAACAACGAATCTTAGTCGGAACATTTCAAATTTGAAAGTAATTTGGGAAAATGATTTTGTAAACTGTTGAAACTTTTGAGTGTAACAAATTACCTAAATGGAAATGTTACAAAATGTCCTTTTAACCGCATACCCTTTTTATATGAATGCGTTTATGTTATACATAACACACACTCATGTTATCTGTTTGAATGACACATAAGACTTAAAACATACATTTGCGCTTTGGAATACATCGATTAAAAGACGCGGGCGCGCGCTCCTGCTTCTGTCGCACAAGCAAGACGAGATGTTTGGCAAATTGAATTAACCTTGTTCCCAGCTTCAAAACTCCAGGCAAAAGTAGATTAGCCCTAAATTCCCATCGCGCGCACGTAGCCCATAAAATATAGAAAACTCGGCATTTTGCCTTGGTCCCTCGATGACGGAGTATGGATTTACCGTTGCGCTGGCGCATATATATATATATATATAAAATGTATACGTATATATATATTTATTCTCCGCCGACTTTCTGCACAAGTTCTACATGTATATACAGAACGATGATGCCAGGCTCAATTCACCCACACAGGCACACAGCACAGAATATCATTATATACATATTCAACATGTTTTACGAGAGTTTCGTATAACAGGGCATTCCCGAAGGATATTCCAAACAGAAATATTCGCATTAGATAACGTTTTACAGAAAGTGGAGTGCATATGAGCGGAAATTAAATAGAAAAATCAATTAAACATTTCAGAATATTATTAGTTTACTTTAAAAAGGATTTCCATGAGAGGAAAATAAAACTAACATATCTCTTGTATCAATAAATCTACACGAAACAAATGTGGAAATATACTCTCTGGCACATAATGTAGTTAGTAGGGTGGATTTTAATTGAATCGATCTACCCAACTACTTGGCAACCTCACAAATTGCAATGGATACGCGCACGTCCAAGCCGCCCACACACACACACACACACACCCACTGACACATCCACTTCATATAAAGCTCTTTAGCAATTAAATTCAACGGGGCAACAGATGTGTGTGTGTGTGTGTGTGTGTGTGAGTGTTTATCTGTGTGCCCGTTGGCGGGAGGTACAATCATCCCGACCGCACACCACCCAACCCAACCCAACCCTAGGGTTTGTGTTGAAACGGAACAATTAATGCTATTTTATGTAATACCTATACTAGAATAAAGAGCCGGACACTTTGAGTGCGCGGCATCGCGGCGTGTTCATTACAAGAAATGATCAATTTGTAGAGCAAAAAAATGCTCAGCGGGACGCACGGGCTTGTGAGCCCTTTGATAGGCCTTGAAAATAAGTAATTGGAAAAATAATACCTATTTAGAAAAGGGGAGAGTGATTGAGGGAGTGAAGTTGTTTTTATTGGTATTTTTGCGAGTGTTCTCATATATATTGTCCATAAAAACCGGCGTAAAGAATATCATGTCGTGTTTTTTTACATGTATATACAGGGTGTCCTAAGATGACGTCATCCATTGGACCAGATCATAACTGGCCAAAAAATTAAAGAATTAACTTAGTAAAATATCAATATTTATCCGAATATTTGACATATAAGTTTGTATAGAGCTTCTTCATTTGAAAGAAAATAATTAAAGTATTGATAAGATCAAATGGATGTTTTTTGAAAAAATGTATGGCCACATTACATTTTACCCCCTCCCTCCCAATATGGTTTGGATATAGTCCACATTTGTGGGGAGAACCATATTTGAATCAAAGGGATAAATCATTGATAGTGAATTAAAAGTCTGCATAATAACATGTATTCTTTCTGATCCTCAAAATGGTATTTAGGAAGTGTATTAATAGTAGCAGCATTCTATAGACTAAATTTTAAGAATTTTAAATTTTATAAGGTTCGTAATTAAATATACTAGCTACATGGTCCCTAAAAGTCCATTTATCTTTATACATATAATCGTTGGTTTGTTTGTTTGTAACGAATAGTCTCTGGAACAATAAGACCTATCAAGCAGGCATTTACATCATATGTTTAATTGGAACTCTTTTGAGTTTTTCTTTGTTTTGTACCCGGTAGATGGCGTTGCGGTCAAGTTATTAACAAGATTCTTATTTGAATGCAATTCTAAATGAATGTTCGTCATAAAAAATGGAGTATCAATGAATATACTATAGGGGACGCTGGGATAGAGTTATATCAAATTTCCATATTAACGGCTCTATGTTACTCAAACTGTGAATGTAAATGTATAAAATGACTCATAAAGATTCTTTACAAGCTTATTTGCATATGACAATAATGACTTTTGGCAATAAAATACTTTTTGATAGTGCTCTCATTTATCTAGAGACTATAGATTTCTGTCTATTATAGCCTATAATACAATTAAAATAAACATAGGCGGCCAGAATAAATAACAACTTATTCATCATAGTAATGGTACAATTATTATAACGTTATAAAATAATTGCAAATGTTTTTCCCGAAATTCTAAATTGCTTAACTGAAAAGGTCTATTTTAGCGCCAAATAATGTTGATGTGTAGGATATCAATATTCGAAGCTCATGTTTGATCCCGGAAATGATTTCATTAAATCTATTGATTAAAGATAAAAAAACAGTCATTATAAAACCTATCTGTATTCACTTAAGTTGAGAAATTTATAAAAAATACAAGTTGGTTCTCTAATCATTTTCCATTGTAAACTCAACGCTTCAAAACTATGTAATAGTTCCAATACAGACGTTTAGATATCCCGAAAATATAAAACTCGAATTGGAAAATCTCGACAAAAAACTCTTATGTCAAAATTCACTATAACTAATAAAAGTGTTGGGGTCGAAATCTAAACAAAAAAATGATGATCTTATAAAAAAAATAATTAAGTAACCCGGAAATGTCCGGATTATTAGGGGAGCGTGTTGATATCTCGAAAATCAAAATCTCGACTTGCAAAATATAATTTCTCAAATGTAAAAATTTTAGATTCATCAAAATTAATAATCCGGATATTTCGACCCCAACTCGATTATTAGTTATAGTGAATTTTGAGATACAAGATTTATTGTCGAGATTTTTTTATCGAGATTTTTTTGTCGAGATTTTCCATGTCCAGGTTTTCATTTTCGAGATATCGAAATGCTCCAGTAATGGAACCAGATTAATTGTTATCAAAAAACCTAATAATAAAGTGTGCTCAAATAAAAATTAAAATTGTCTCCAAAAATAAATTGAAAAAGTACATTAAAAAATTGTGCTCAAACAAATGTACCCAAATTAATATAGAAATGTCCAAAATGTGCCTAAATACATGAGCACATCATTTTATTGGTGACACACATTTATTTATGGTAATACAATTTTTTTTATAGTAACAATAATTAATTCATGTTAACAAACTTTTAATAATTGTACATTATAAGTATTTTAGGATCATTATTTTTTTAAGACAACGATTTGTTTTAAATCTTTTAAAAAAATGATATTCAATACCATTGAGGCCACAATTCTTAAAGGAAATTATTCAGAATAACATGAATTGCTGCCAAGAATTTCTATACGATTTCTACAGACACACTGTTAAAATTCAACCAATTGTAATTTCCGATCAGTTTAGCCTTTGCTGTGACCATAATAATAATGTAAATGTTTATTTTATCTGTTTGCAATTTCAAGATTAATAAATGTTTGTATATATGACAATTCTAATTCTAATTATCTAGACATATTTTTATTTTGTTTTTGGTTTTGATCTTATTCTTTTGACTTTTTAGTTTTGGCTATGTATCATTTTGTCTTAAAAATTGGGGTGTGTTTTAAACGCAATTTATAAAAAGCAATAAAACACGACAAAATAAAGCGAAAACAATTAAACCGACCCCTTAACATTTACTGTTTTTACGTTTTTACAACCGAGTACTAATTGCATTTTAAAACATACGTAATGTCAAAATGATGGAAATTAAAACGATCCAATGTCATTGTTCTCGTCACAAAGATTACATATTTCTATTTTCGGCCATGTATTCCGATGGTTTGGACCTGATCAACACATCGACGCTTTTTTATACTCTGATGACCATTACAAGGGGAACCATCTTACACAAGAGCCATGACACCTTCCTTGACTAGTTGTTTTCGTCATGTTGACGTAAAAGAAAATGACACGTTGTTTATTGTTGGAGATATTAATTTCCCTTCAGTGGAATGGATCAATGACGACATTAACACAACAATAATGCTTCCTTCAAGTTTCGGATCGACGGTGGAGACAAACATGCTCTCTATGCTATTCAGTAGTGGCCTATGTCAACTAAACAATATATTCAATTTTCAGGGTAGACTTTTGGATCTGGTGTTTACCAGTAATCAAGATGACGTCACTGTCATTAA